>JAOQML010121434.1:0-35213 GCA_027568935.1 Erythroxylum urbanii
ATATGCTACAATCACATAACAAAATGGTTTCTTCTATTCATTTTTCCACAAATTATTGAAAACGAAAAGAAATTTATTGGAATTCATGATATAATAAATAATAAATTAAATGATTAAAAAAAGGTTCTTCAAGTTAAGGAATTTTTGACTCCTGAATACTCGTGTCAGTAATTAATTTCTTATAATATACTTTCTTTTTATTTGCTAAATAAGTATTTTTCGTAAACCTCTTTGAGATAAATAGTTATATTCAATGTTGAGTCATCATCTGTAACACATCTAATTTAAAACCGAATATGAAACTTTGATTTCATTCAACTTTTTCATGAAATATAGAAAAATATCCAACACGAGCTAAAAAAGAAGACCTGTAATATCTATACATTCAGAATATAATTTATATTAATAGATAATTTAATGTCAAATTATTTTTGTTAAAAATTAAAATATTTTAACGTCATTTTTTAAAATTTGAATTAGTATTATAAATTTGAATAAAATTTGAGATTATTCAAATAATTAGCCCTCTAAGTAATTGGTAATTACATTTAAGTAAAGTTGTAACTTGACGCGAAAGTTAACAAACCCCAAAATCATAAATAAGGCCCAAAACAGAACCAGCGTAGTTTAACATAACAAAGGTCCTAAATGTCGCCTCAATCTCTGTCTCTTAACGCCAACAATCTGAATCTCCCTTCAGTTACAACTCAACTCTCTCACGCCTTCCACCGCCACTCTCCGCCACCTACCTCCTCCGTCTTGCGTTTCAAAACAACACCACCCTCCTCCGCCATGAGGGGTCTTGTCTCCACGGCCAAAAGATTGCCTGTGTGGCTCAACCAATCAGCTAGAGCCACCAGTTTTCGCTCCTACGCTTTGGTGCCTATGGTGATAGAGCACTCTTCTCGAGGTGAGAGAGCTTACGATATCTTCTCCAGGCTTCTCAAGGAGCGAATTATCTGTATCAATGGACCCATCAACGACGATACTGCCCATGTCGTCGTTGCTCAGCTTCTCTTCCTCGAGTCTGAAAATCCCTCCAAACCCATCAATATGTATCTCAATTCCCCCGGGGGGCAAGTCACTGCAGGTTCATTCTTATATCTTTCCGTCCACTTTTTTTTTCTTTCTTTTGATAGCTGTTAATAAATAAATTTTGTGCTCTGATCATTTGATTGGATTAGCTTATTAGATTATATAGATGATTTAGGTAATTAGGTTATTAGTCTTGTGAATATCTAGTGTAGTGAACGGAAGTATTATGATATTTTTGGCTGACTGTATCTTGATTCTTAACTTGGAAACAAGAACAAAACATAAATTTCAATGGAAGGAAAGAACTTTTTGGATCCTAAACGTGAATTGGAATCGGAATTACTTCCAACTGCGAATGTGCAGTAATTTTGTTAGTAATTCAGTTGCTACTAACCCAAACTCGTGAAATTTTGTCACAAGTAACTAGGCCTAAATTCCTTATAATTGGACTCATGTTTGCTATTTACTTCTCTCTCATTTAAACTAGTTTTCAGTTAGATTTTGCTATCTAGTTTTTGTATTGGAGTTCTTAATCTGTATTGAGCCTCAATCGGATATTGAATTTGCTGATTTTCTTCATGCATGATTCCTAACTAATTTGAAGAAGACAAATTTATACAAGCATTCCAAATGTTGAGCTGATATGTACCTCCGGTATCCTTTATTGAGATTCTTATTCCTGTATAGATAATCGGTGACAATTACTGATATTTTGATGTGATTAGAGGAAATACTACTTTATATAAATGGTACCATGCTGGTGAATTTCATACTTACGGTTAAGATTATATGTTTTTATATTTGTCAATGATAAATCTTGCACTTAAAAGGCATTTTGTTTTTTTTTAATTAAAACTAATGGAGATTAATCAAAGTAAACTAAATCAAGAATCTTTGAACAATCTTCTCCTCTAGATCGTAGATTGAAATCATAATAACTCTAAAAAGTCAACGTACTCTATGTGTAAAGCTCCCCGCTTAGCAAGGGTTGGAGGAAGGTCATCAATGTATGTAGCCTTTCCTTTGTAATTTTTACAAAGAGGCTGTTTCTGTGATTCAAACCTGTGACCTTATGGTCACAAAGGAGCAATTTTTACCAGTTGCTCCAAGGCTCTCCCTCTCATAATACATCTATTTTCACGTATCAAATTCATACACACACTTCTAGTTTCTTTTCTGGACTTCTTAACTAAAAACAGGAATGGGCCATGCTATCTGAAATCTAATATGATATATGTCTATCTTGTTATATTGTTTAAATTTTTGTCATATAGATATTCAGTATATGGTTGAGAACATAATGGCTTGGTTTAATGTACAGGACTTGCTATATATGACACGATGCAATATGTAAGATCTCCCATCAATACAATTTGCCTAGGACAAGCTGCGTCTATGGCTTCTCTCCTTTTGGCTGCAGGCACCAAGGGTGAAAGGAAGTCGCTTCCAAATGCAACAATTATGATACATCAGCCATCGGGTGGGTATAGTGGCCAGGCAAAGGACATGACAATTCATACAAAGCAAATTGTTCGTATTTGGGATGCACTGAATGAATTGTACTCAAAACATACGGGGCAGCCTGCAGATGTTATTCAGAAGAATATGGACAGAGATTATTTTATGACCCCAACCGAGGCAAAGGAGTTTGGTATTATTGATGACGTGATTGATCAAAGGCCAACGTCTTTGGTGACTGATGCTGTTGGAAATGAAGGCAAAGGGAAGGGTTCGCCTTAGATCGAGGGAAAATTTTAAGAGGAAAGTGATCTTTGATTTTGAAACTAATGCTGATTTTGAAACTAATGCTTACTTGTTTTGAGTCATCCGGTGTTTCTGGATGTTCTCATTATCAAATTTATATTGTTATGTTGTTTATGTTGGATTAATCAATTTATCTATCATAACTTATTTCTTTTTTATCCATAGAAGGAATCTCTTGAAGTAATGAAGTTAGTTAGCTAACTTTCAGCTTTTGGCTTCATGTGCATAACACTAAGTTGTGAAATCAGGGTATCGATTCTGTGTGCCAGTACATCACAACACAGCATTATAAGATCATTTGTGTATTAACTGAGGGACTGAACCTGGTCTTCTGTTTAATAAACTGGTAAATTTTGCAAATTCTCTTCGTTCACTTGGATTCTTTCGTTTTCTTTCCTTTTTTTTTTTCTTGTTCTTAAAGGATGTTGAGACCTGCGTGGTGGTTTGCACTGGGGATAACATTGGTCTTTAGCTTCTAATCCTGGAATCCTCACGCGCTTCTATCCTTAGCGTTTCAAAAATAGTAATAAAACGAAAAAATTATATGCTTTTGTGAATGTATATGTGCACGTATTTGTATTTACATGTTTGTACAATAATTTATGGCGACCATTTACTTCTCTTGCAATCAGCAATGCACCTAAACTCTACACGAGTTTTAAAGACTGACCACAATAGTCTGTTTAACTCATCTACTTATGAAATGTAAAACGTATGTATAGACTCGGTTTTCATTTTGTATGTTTCATGTAACAGAACCAGTTCATGAACTCCTAAGCTTCATACATCTTCCGTGTCTTATTCTATTATCATTTGGAGAGAAACTTTCCTGGCTGTATAAGCATTTGAAATTCCCAAGTTGTGCTTTCTTTTGAGGATGCTCATGTAAGTTGGTCCTGTAAACTTGCATATATTTCGTAGCTAACCATTCAGCTTCCAACTCTGTGATTCTGGTAAGTCCTTCAAGGCTCATACTTTGGTTGATTAACTTTTAATTTTATAAAACTTCTCCTTGAATTGGTATACTCACATGTTTCATTTGCGATTCTTGACTTCTCATGCTTCTATAACTCAACAAGGGCTTTAAATATGTGTTTACGTCCATACATTCATCAGAATCAGCATTGGACATTAATCCCTTTGGACGGTGCCTTTAACAACATTCACTCTTTGGTTATTATTTTAATTACTATTTAGAAATCGTTGTATTTTAGATTAGATCATAAAATTAAAATAGTTAGAGTTTTGTATTAAAAAATCAAATTATGAAAATCCTTATATTTTCAATAAATAAAACAAACAATCAACGAGTTACGCGCAATAAAGTGTTGTGTTCCTTAAAAATCAGAATTTACAAAACAGCCCCAACTGGCAGCGAAATAGCTCTCTAAAGCTCCACAAGACAAAACCAAAGCACCTCACCCTCTCTACTTCTCTCTATCGACCGCCTCAAGTATCTCTCTCTTTCTAAATATCGAATTATTTTCTCGTTTTCTCTCTAAATTAGTTAACTCTCGCCTTCTTAGTCAGATGACGCTCCTCTTGCCGGAACCCTACCCGGCACTCCTCCGCTGGTCACCGCTTCTTCTATAATTTCGATTGGGTTCTTTTAATCTCTTGTTCCAATTGGGTTCTGTTCTTTTGCTTCCATCTCCTATTTTCTCTTTTGATAGTTCCTAGGGTTTTTGGAGTGATTCGATAAGATTGTGGTTTGATTTTGTTCGATTGATCGACGAGGACGAGAACGGCGCCTATGGCTCCGGGGCGTAAAAAAGGAGCGAATAAGGCTAAGGCTAAGAAACAGTTGAGCTTGGGCGATCTTGTTCTAGCTAAAGTCAAGGGTCACCCCGCTTGGCCTGCCAAGGTCTTTATTTCCATTTTCTATCGTTTCTTTTAAAAAATGTTCTTCTTTTGCTTGTTTTGATTTTGAATCTGTTTTCTTTACGAGTTACGACTGATATTTTGGAGTTATATTGCGCTTTGTTTTTTTTTTTCCCATGGTAGTCTGAATTTGACTTGGCACTTCTGTGTTGTACTTCGATTGCGTTACTTCATCATGTGTTGGGTTGGGATTTTTTTGGTGTGCATTATTTTGCATTTGATGCACTAAGTGGATTAAGTTGGCAGATTCTTCTGATGATGTCGATTTCATACTCGTTTGTTCTTTTTTTTTTCGAAAGATAATCGTATCTTTCTTATTTAGTATTGTTGTTCTCAAGTGTTAAGTGGATGTTGTTGTGAACTTTAGACATTAAGGTTCGAATGCTATGCTAATTTATGTTTTCTCCTTTCTTTTTCTCTGTGCGATGTTAGAGTTTGTAAGCTCTTTTTCGTTTTTCCATTTAAAATTTTTGGTTTTATTTCAATATGACAAATATTGAGCTAGATTTGTGGGTTTTTACTTTACAGATCAGCCGGCCTGAGGACTGGGATAAAGCTCCTGATCCCAAGAAATATTTTGTTCATTTCTTCGGAACTGGAGAAATGTATGTATTCTTGTTCCAATTTATTGAACTTTTCGATGGCGTTGGTGGATTCTTAGGATGAATATCTTCTTAATTGTTTCTTTCCTTGTAGTTAATGGAAAATTTTTGTTGGGAATTTTTCCAATTAACAGGAAACAATAGACTATTTTTGGACTAGATGGAGAGTAATAGCTTTTTGGTTGAACTTTCTTGTTGTAATTTAAATGCATTCCTTCCAAACTTTGAAGTTTTGATGGAAGCTATTAAATGTACATTCTCAACTAGTGTATGTTTGAGGCTGAGTTAAGTTTAGTAGATTAGATTTTAAACAGGTTTGTTTTTCTCAAGCTCAAGATTTTGCGTCATCTGCTCGATTTAAATTGCAAGCCATGCATTGCACTTGATCTTTCTTGAGGTTATCTTCACATGCATAGTCTATTAGAATAATGGAAAAAACAAAATTTGACGCTGCATTTTGTACTGGATGATTCTATTCATCTAAATTGCTTGTGAAATTAAGGTCCTAACTCTATTGCTCTTGAGTCAATTTATCACTTACAATTTTCAATTTTTATTGAAGCAGTACTTTAGTCTGGAAAAGATAATCATTTTCTATTCATCATTTTCCACAAAGTCAATATTGAGGTGTAAATACATGCAAAACTAGTGCATGGAAGCATGTTAGAAACCAATGTAAGAACAGACATCAAATTACAGTGGGAAACTTATATGCGATTACACATAATTGGAATTTTATGGTTCCTTTTAGATAATGAATTGCTGCAAATATTTTTCAGTTCCATGTAGAAGTATCATATACATGATTTTGCGTAGACAACACAGATGACTGGTTTCTTGATTGAAGCTGAAAGTTAACCCTTTCATTGTGGTTTGACTGTGAGAGAATACATAGTAAACATTGTCTGCCATTTTATAGCATCAATCAAATAGTATTTTACTTTGTTTCTATTTACTGGTTAACTGGCTTAGCATGCGGCCAAAGTATGAAAGTATTTTTCTTTGTATTTGAAGTGATGTAAAATATCTGGTTGTGTGCATTTCTTTTTGCACATATGTGCTGACATAAATCTCTTCAAATTTGTTAGTCTTTGGAAGTTCGTCGATATTTGCGCTTGGATTTGTCATGGCACCGCTGTATGTAAGAATGTGATTACCTTCTAAGGTTGACTCATAACCCTTGCAGCTTTGCAGAAACTAAGAAACTTTTGGCAGGGTACCTCTTGATGTATGAAATAGGAAGGCCAGTTCTAACTTGTCCTGCTCTTTACCTTGTTGGGCTTCTTGTATTATTGCTTGCGCAAAAGGAAAAGAATGAAAGAAAAATATGAGAAGCATTGATTGTCTTCTCCTTAGATGTGGAAAGTTGGTGTTTTGTTTGCTTTTATTCAGTATCTGGTTATTACCTGGAAATTTCATAGCTTCTGATGATTGAATGGATTGTTCGTTGTACTTTTTTTTGTTTTATTTCTCCATGTAATTTGTTTTCCTTTTGCAGAGCTTTTGTTACGTCTGCTGATATCCAGATATTCAATAGTGATGTGAAGAACAAATTGTCTGCACGGTGTCAAGGTAAGACAGGTAAGTCCTTTTCCCAAGCTGTGAAGGAAATCTCTGTGGCATTTGAAGAGTTGCAGAAAAGAAAGCTTGGTGGTTTGGGAGATGATGTGGATGAATCAGCACTTGGCTGTGACGGTCCTTCTGCTGATGGCCTAGACGATAGGATGGATGTTGACTTAAATGATGGACCCCATGAAGAAACATCAGATGATGGAACTGGGGATTTTAACTCCAAGTTAGATTCACATTCAAATAGGGAAGGTGAAACTGATGATGATGTTGTAAAGCCTTCTCCATTGTTCAATGATGAAGAACAACATCACACATCATTGGGATCTGATATTGATGATGGCTATCGTGTGAAGGTTGAAAACGTCGATGATGTGAAATATGCTAATTGCGCCAAGAAAGTTGGTAATAGTACATTGATGAATGGTCATAAGTCAAAGATATTGGGTACTGATTCAAAGATGAAGTTGGAGGGTTCTGATGAGGGAAGTGGTAGTACTGGGGTGAAATCATTGAAGGACGCCATAGATGTTGGTGGAAAATTGGAAGATGGAGTTAGAGCTGAAATTGCTGGGGTTCATTGTGCAGGATCTTCTCCTGTTGCTGTTAAATCAGAATCAGGAATGAGTAGTGGAAAGAAGTCAAAAAAACTGATAAAATATCAAAAGGGTTCGAGGGTCTGTCAAGGTAGTAATGACAGTGTTGCCAAGCTCACACCTGAGATCAGTAATAGAAAAACAGGGCTCCACCCTAGACCTGGAAGTTCAAAGTTTGAAGCTGGTGATACTTCTCATCCTGCTAAAAAGTCAAAGTTTGTAGATGTGGAAGATGGTGCTGCTGTGAGATTATCGTCTAAAAATTTGATGAATCATGCTTCGAGATCTACTGCTGATGAAAAATCAGTTAAAGATTCAGACGGTAAACGAGAAATTCTTTTGGCTTTAAGAGCTCAGACAGGAAAAGACAGATCTTATGTTCCCTTGCGAGTCAGTAAAGATAAGTCCGATGTCTCTCTTCAACCGGATAGGACTGATTTACTTTCTCCAACAGTGAAAGCCAAATCTGATGCTTCTGCTGAAATGATTAAAGTTAAAGCTGATCTTTCTGGTGATGAAGCTGTGCTTCCAGTAACTAAACGCCATAGGCGGGCTTTGGAGGCAATGTTGGGTTCTACTTCACTTAATTCTGATGACAGAATAGCAAAAAGTTCTCTTGATCAAACGAATGTTTCATCTTCCAGTAATGCTGGAGCTACAGTTCACCAACTTCCCAAAAGACGAAGAGCTGTTTGCCTATATGGTGATGATGATGAAGATGAGGAGCCAAAAACTCCAGTTCATGGAGGGTCAGGCAGAGTTTCTAGGGAACCTAGGTCTATGTCTGATACTATCAAGAAGAAAGATGCAAATGTTACAGGTTTGTTAAGACAGCAGCATGGTGGTGTCATCAACACAGAGAAAAATATGGGGGCTTCTTTTGGATTCGAACGCAGCCGTTCAAAGGAAACAGTGTCACATAGCCAACAAAAGATTATGAAGAAACCTGACATGTCTGGTCCTCCAAGTCCTGGAAAAGTAGAAATGGAAAACTTATCGTCCAAGGATTCCAAACCTATTTCTACATCACCTAGACAATCCCCACGATTGTTTCCTGCTACCAAGTCAATCGGGGAACATCATGAACCTGCCAAGCCTGTGATTAAAGTTTCCTCAATAAAAGGGCCTCAGCCTGGTTCTAGTAAGGTTTCTGGTCATGTTTCAGGTTGCTTGAATACATCTTATGGTAATGGGGCTAGTCAAATGAATAGACCAGCTCTATCAGGAGAAAGGCTCAAAACTACGCCTAAAGCACCGTTAAGGATAAGTGCCGATTTGCTGGAGACTTCAGCAGAGTATAATCTTTTTCCTGGTGAAATTCTTTCAATATGTTAGATTACCCATGATCTTTTTGTGATTTTCTTTTGCCTTATTACAGACTGCAAGTCGGTATGGAAGATAGGAGTGGTTGGTTTGTGGAATCAAAAACTCCAGATTCTGCTATGTCTATGAAGCATCTTATTGCAGCTGCCCAAGCAAAAAGGAAGCTAGCTCACTCGCAACAATTTTCTCTGGGAAACCTTAATTCTTCTCTAATTTTTGCTAATGATATGCATGGCAGCACACTCAGCCCATCTCTTGTGCAACCTTTTATACCTGAAACAAGCAATTTGCTACAGGGAGATATGCAAGGAATTCATCATCATGTTAATTTAGTTTCTCCAACTATTCATACTCGGGAATCATCATCCCACAATCAATTGGACAATGAGGAAACTGAGGAGCGAAGATTGAGTTCAGGACAAAGGGCCGGTGGTGGCTCACTGAGTGGTGGTACTGAGGCTGCTGTTGCACGTGATGCTTTTGAAGGGATGGTAGAGACCTTGTCAAGGACAAAAGAAAGTATCGGACGAGCAACTCGGCTTGCCATTGACTGTGCCAAGTATGGAATTGCAAATGAGGTGAGTTAATGTTGCGTTACAGTTCCTTCCTGATTACTTTTTTTTTCCAAATTGTCTAGTGTGGTGAAATATTATCTATCTTGATTTCTGAAATCTTGCTATCAGTTTTCTTTTTCCTTATGGGAATTGTTTGCTACGTCAGAATTGTGGTGCTGTACTGCAATATTTAATATACTAAGTTAGTCATATAGTACACTGTATTATATCTTTGGAAGATCAAGTTTTGGAGTCGTTGCATCATCTATGCTTGGGGTCCCCATTTAGGGCCTATTTTAATGGTTCAAATTGTGCTATATCAAAATTATGTTAGGTTTTGTTTTGATTTAATTTTGATAAGAAAGAAAATTAGGATTGTATGTAGCAAAATTGAGTCAAGTGTAAGCATGGAGGGCAAGAAACTGATATTTGTATTCTAGTCCGCTATACCTTGTGAAAGAGAATTTGGAGAACTGCGTCATTCAAATGATTCTAAAATATTCAAAAAATGATTGTACAGGTTGTTGAACTACTTATTCGAAAGCTGGAAACTGAGCCAAGTTTTCATCGCAAAGTGGACCTTTTCTTCCTTGTGGACTCAATTACGCAGTGTTCACACAATCAAAAAGGTTGTTTCTTCCTTCACAGCAATAGTTTCTCCAAGTGTAGCTCTTATTCATTACAATCAGAAACTCTTCATGCACTTGATGACAATTCCTTTGGTTTTAGTTGTGCTGTGACCTTATGTTTCTTTATGGTACATTAGGTATTGCTGGAGCCTCATATGTTCCAACAGTTCAAGCCGCTTTGCCTCGCCTTCTTGGTGCAGCTGCTCCACCTGGCGCTAGTGCTCGTGAAAATCGTCGTCAGTGTCTTAAGGTGAATTTGACGTTATGTGGATTTAACTATGCACATTTTGTTATGAGGATGACATTGACCTATCTGGATTCCCAGGTCCTACGGTTGTGGCTGGAGAGAAAAGTCCTACCTGAATCTGTTCTGAGGCGCTATATAGATGATTTTGGAGTTTCAAATGATGATACCTCTGTTGGATTGTCCCTTAGACGTCCATCTCGAGCTGAGAGAGCTGTTGATGATCCTATAAGAGAAATGGAAGGAATGCTTGTGGACGAGTATGGCAGGTCTGTTGATATTGTCTTTTTTCTTCTTTTTGTTTGATTTACAACTAGGTGACAGTTTCTTTCTTCACATTCATGAAGTTGACTGTATTGGACTTACATTCCATTATGTGCTAATTTTTTGGATGAAAGTGCATTTAACAGAGCTCAATTTTTTGTCTTTGATATGGGACACATGGAACTGAAAACATGGGTTCTCTGAGGATTTTGGTCATAGTAATATAATCAATGATATATCTCATGAAATTTGTCATGCGCATCTTCTACTTTATGCCTGCCTAAATGGTTGGTGTAGCTGTCCAATTCTTAATTTTAATTTCTCCAAAAGCTGGAGAGCTTGAACAAGCTAAGCTCTGATAGGATTCCACTGTCCGTTACTGATACAGCTGATCTGTGCAGACATGCCTTTGTTAACACTGTAATGTGGAACCGTAAGACTCCATTTGTCCAGTACATTACTTTTTTGGAATTCTTTCTCGAATATTTAGTAAAGAATCTCACTTGTGGTGTTATGACTCTTTTTGACCATAAAGTCAATACCATCATAATCAAGCAATGTCAGATCTCATCCAAAATACTAAATAAATGTTATAGTCCATGTGCAATTCATTCTGGAATGAAAGCATATATCCTGAAAAGATCTTGTCTATGTTAGTTTGGCCCCTACATGTAAGACTTTGGTGACAGCAGCTTGTAGGTCCAGACCAAGCAATTTCCTTGGTTTTCACTGTCGATCATGGGCCATATCTGGTATACGCTGATAGGCTTTCTTCAATTTCGTATAGAACGATTGAAATTTGTGATATGTAGACACTTGAATGTCACGATATCAAATCAGTTAATTGGAACTGAAGCATGTGGGAGCCCTTTTTTCATAATACTGGAAGTAATGGCTTTTTTATGTTTGTCTTGTGTGATGACTTTCTACTATGTCAGGAGTACACGCATTATATGCAGAAGTTTGATAGTGAAATATTTACTTAACTCTATATTGGTGTCCACGGTTGTTTAATACGTTGTATGCTGTAGTGTATATCTTTTCTCATTTCTCACTGTTGCCTAACTCTATTTCTGATGCAATTTTTTGTCTGCTGAACCAGCAATGCTACATTTCAGTTGCCTGGCCTTCTATCTTGTAGTATATTGGAAGATGATGAAGATGATTTCCCTAGCAATTTGTCCAAGGAAGAAGCTGATGCACAACCAGTTGTGGAACCCATCTCTGCTTTGCAGGAGTCAGATACTAGTACTATTGCTGTGATTGACAGGCGTCACTGCATCCTTGAGGATGTGGATGGTGAGCTTGAAATGGAAGATGTGTCTGGAAATGAAAAAGATGATACTCCCTCGCACAGCAGTGGTTCTGTTGAAATGGAAACACAACAGCAGTCTATGCATGGGTTGACTGAACCTGCATTAAACAATTCCATGGAGTTGACCCCTTTGCCTGAAGGTTCTCCACCACTGCCTCCCAATTCTCCTCCGCCTCCCCCACCTTTGCCTCAATCTCCACCACCGCCACCTCCTCCAGCATCCCCCTCACCGCCACCACCTCCACCTCCACCTCCACCACCAGTGTTGCCTCGACCTCCTGTCTTACTTCCACCACCACCACCACGCCTTCAAGCTCCTCCTCCACCCCCACCGCCACCTCTTCAAGCTCCTCCACCCCCACCGCCACCACCTCTTCAAGCTCCTCCACCCCCACCGCTGCCACCTCTTCAAGCTCCTCCACCACCACCATCACTTCTTCCCCCACCACCATCTATTCCATCAGAGCCATCTACTCATATTCTGTCAATGGGTGCACTACCAACCATGGTATCCCAAGCATCTGTACCTATTCAACCAACTGTACAGCCTCAATCGGTATTTTCCTCTCTACCATTGTTGTAGTCTAAAAAACAGTCGGCAATAATTTATTATAGTTGGTTTATAATTCAATTGCTTTTTCCTTTCATTTTAACATTTGTGTTGTATTTCTTATGATCTATTTATCATTATGCAGGCTAACCAAATGATCACCATGCCTGGAAATTCTACTCAAGGAAATCATGTAGATGGTGTTATGAAAAGTGAATTGTTTCCACAGCACTTTACACCATCAGCAGTTTGCAACCAAGAACCTACAGGATTTAGTTCATCAAGGCAATTGGAATATGGGCAAAATGGCACATATATGAATCCTCAAGCTTCTCAAACAAATCCACATTTTCAACCAGGTAATACACCGTTTTTGCAAAGACCACCGCATCCTAACCTGCCTCAGAATACAACTGGTCATTTCCCCTTCACAAACCCTGCAATTCAGCAGCTCCCACAGCAAGTGTATCCCCATCCATACAATTTATCATCCCTTCCTGATTCAAGAAGGCAATTTGTTCCTGAAGATCAGTGGAGGATGCCCTCAAGTGACTTTAATACCAACAATCACCATGGTGCATGGATGAATGGAAGAACTCCATCTCATGCAGGCCCTCCTTTTGGTCAGGAAGGTATGGATTAGTTAGTTAGATTGTGTTTTTCTGTGTAAAATATGAATCTGGATTCTTGTCATTAGACGTGCATGTTACTGTTAGAATCTTCATGTTCCACCCAACTTGAGATTTTTCTCTACTTGGTTATCAGTGGATGAGGCGTATATACTTTTTCAGCTATTGTGGTATATGGTTATGTTCAGCTGTGCCAGCTCCATTTGGAAGTAACTTTCTTTCGACAGTAGATTAGTTATGAATTAGAAATTAGAACATTGATGACAGTTGGGTAATTGTTGTTTAAATTGTTCATTCTCTGAAATATATCTTCTATCTAGCAATGAATCTATTCTGCTTGATTCTTTTCTCTTGTTGGTAGTTTTTCTTTCTTTGTTATTTGTGGCTTACTTGGTTGCATACTTGGCATACTAAAAATTAGGTTCAAAATTTCTGACATATTCCTTCTGTTAGCAGTTTAGATTACAAGATTGATGGCAATATGATTTCACATCAATAAAAAGAGGGATTTGTGTGTTTGAGTGGAGAAACGTGTTGGGTTATGTTTTTGTTGGCTGGGGACATTGGGTGGTAGGAGTCTTGCATCATTGCAGTTATTGACTAAGTTTATTAAATTTTAGTTTGACTTGAAAATTCTTAGTCCAGGATTTCACATCGTAAACTCGCGCAGCATGCTTTTGCACATAAATCTGTCTACCTGTGTATTTTTGCTGACATTGACAGTTTAATATGCTAGTTCTCTACGTTTCTTCGCTATGGTGGTGCTTGAGAAGATCTGTATCACTACTGCTTATTTTTGTACAACGGTGGTCAATATATATGATTCTGAGCTAGAGGTTGATTTGGTCCTTAAATAGCTAATTTGGGATAATCATGTAAACACTGATTTGCCAGGCTACTTTAGGCCACCCATTGAAAGACCTGTTGCGAATAACATGAGTTTCCCACCCTCTGCCACTAACAGCTTGCCATCAGGAGCTCCAATTCCGGGTAATGTTTTCACTTGAACAACTCTTTTTTTTCTGGGATTTTCTTTAAGCTCCAGTTTGTGTTTATTTTAAATTATCACTCAAAGAAGTAATTTCTTGGTTGTGTTATTTTAGGTCATGGTGCATCACCAATGTTGCCTTGTAGACCAGACATGTCCACACTTAATTGCTGGAGACCTTCGTAAGGATTAGTCTGATGCCTTGCCTACATGAAGTAAGTTCGTTTCTTTCTAAGGTTTGCTTCATGTCTGATGAATTATTCTGGAGCTAAACTCAAAAAGTTGGTTCCATTTGTTTAGAAGTTATATATATGGATCATTACCTGAATTAATTGTTTATCCGATGAAATGTGACCTGAAGTGTGTTTCTTGACTGATCCTATGTGGAACTTTTGCTTTCTTGTCCTGGTTTCCAATGTTTCATTATCATAGTTTGCTATTCTGTAATGGATATATCCTTCCTTCCATATAAGTTGTTACTGAAATGTATTGAAATTTACATTTATAGTTCTTATGTTTTGGATGCAGTTAATACCTTCAAAGGCTTTGGCCAGAGAATGTGCAGTCTCTGTTTTACTTCTTTTGGTGGGTGCCAAATTTGTGTCGGTTGGTTTTCCGACTGCTGTCCGTAGGAATACATACCATGATTTTTGTGTACTCCAAAGAAAAAGACCTTACTCGCGGACAAAACCACTGCATAAAAGCAGTGATTAGACCATGTGGAGACTCATGGCAGGACTGTGTATATTGTAATTTTTCCTGACAAATGTAGCCCAGGAACATTTGCTTCCAAGTGTTGGCCCATGTTTCTGACTTGGTTAGTACATCACATCTTAACTTTGTAATTATACTGGAATTTTTTTAATATAAAATTACTTTTTCAGTTAAGACTGGACGAATGATTGTTATACAAATCCTTGTGAAATGTAAATGTTATTGTATTTAATCCTTCTGTCACAATGTTGAATCTTTGTACCTCCCTCTACCAGTCTATGTTCAGAATTCCGTCTCAACTTTTCCACCAAGTCAGAGCCATGCTTAATTAATTTGCTCACAAATTCTGTTACTTTGTGCATTTTGTGTTATTTATGTTGAAGTGGAAGTTACTCTTATCTAGCACGCTATCTTTTCTCCGAGCCGGGCATCAGCTAGTCCTCTCTTCTTGTTCTTGTTTGCAAGCTAGATGGAGTTCTGATTTAGTTATAGATTACAAAGCTTTTTAAATTTAGTGTCAAATAGTATCTAGAATATTTATGCAAGCTTTCATCATCTAATCTGGAGTAATTTTCAAGTTTGACGGAAGTGACATACGGAAGTTTGTTTTGTTTGATGAATCTTTGAGCTCTAGTTATCTGTTTAAGAAGGGTACGAAAATGATATGACAGGTGCTATTATTGAGAACTAGATATCTTCATACTTCAACAATTGGACAGTTCACAACAGTTTTTCTAAAATCTCTTTGAACATCCTGTCCATTTTCTGAAATGTTTATTACTAGATTGATGCAGTTAAGATCTGGAATCAAATACATTCTACTAGCTGTCTCAGTTTTCCTAACGCAACTGTGTCAATCCTGCTTAAATTCCTCCACAACTAAGATTTTGAGAAGACAAAATCGCGTGTTGATTTGTTTCCAGTTCTTTTAATCTCTTCAATGCAAGTCTGATGATCTTTTTAGAGTTTTGCTTCACTTAAAAGAAGGCTTTCTTGAATTATGCCATTAAAAGACTTATTATGGAATTACACAAAGTGATTGACTATGTTTTACCTTTTAGTTTTAAGTCCATACGACGTAACTTTAGAGGTAATGACTGAATTCTTCTCAACTTACATGTTTTGTCTCATGAAACTGAACTATTAAGGTAACACAAAAGTGTTTTCCCTGTCAAAGGGGAGAAGAAAATATTTCATGGTTTTTTATCTTTGTGTGTGTTAGCAAAGGGACCGACAATGTTAAAGAGAGATCGAGTTGCAAAATCTAAGTGAAGTGTAAAAAGTCTTTTGATGTACTTGTATCTGTGGTGAGTTTCCATGTGCAAATAATATAACATAGATAGACTAATTTTAACAATTTAAGTAAATAGTGCTGTGCGAAAGCATTTGCTGCAATTTCTAGGAAACCCAAAAAAGTAATCAGAAATCTTGCACTCTTGCATATGTGTAGTCGGTAGCATATGGATACACAAGTAGGGAGAGGGTAAAGATTTTTCACTATATACTTGGAAGGATATGACACTTCTTTTTCTGTTTTGAATGCCATTAGAAATATGAATTTTCCAAAAAATGGTTTACTGATCTTACTCTCTTTTAAGATTTTGCATTTGAATATCTGAGAGAGAAGTGGTCTATTTCCTCAATATGTATTTTACTCTTGACAATCTCTTGATAAATAGGATGTGAATGTTGTGAGATTGTTGTTTTCTCCTTTTCTCGTTGTTTCCACTCTGCAGGAGTACCATCACTTATTTACAGTAAAATTTCATGTCTATTGGGCCTCAAAATGTTGATTTAAGTTTTGGTGCTTTTATATTATTTATGGGGTTTGCGAGATAAGTTTGTGTAAATGGCTGTGGTTACATATTGGTTCTGGTTATCAATCTCTTTGTTGTTATTTACCAACCTCTTTCTACTATATTAAATTGAATACTGGTCCATTGCCGTATATTTTGTTCCCATATTGGATGCGGTCTAAGGTGATTTAAGCTTCCAATGAGGACTTGTGACAGCTTTTTATTGGGGAAAACTGCGAGGACTTGTGCAATGTAGACAGTACCTCAGATATATTCAGACAAAGCATCACACACTTCATCCCTTGATTGTCCTTGTTGCTATTTTTGATAACATACAAAGAGAATTAATTCGAGATCTCTACTTCTAATGTTTTAAACTTCGTATTGATATTGTCATCTGCAATGGATCCTTCTGGGATTTTGTTAGTTTTAAATGCTTTTAGTATCAGTATTGTTGTTTTCAATGAGATTGGTATGGTGGGTGCTCAATGCTTCAACTATTGGTTTCATAATTCTGGATTATATTTCAGTATGTTAAAACATGACCAGCCAATCCATCTGATGCCTTTTACCTTAGTAAAGTGCTTCAGCTTCGTCTTGTTGGTATAGCATTTTATCTTGATCTCTTTTCAAGTCTGTCCTCTTTGGGATGATAATTCTTTCCTGAGCTATTTATTGTTTTTCTGATACTTTAGGTGTAGATGTTTGTTTACTTTTGGGACTTGATACTTTTACTTACCAGCACAACTTAGTTGTGGGTTGATGGAGATTTGCTGAATGTGAGAATTCGGGAGAACATTTTGCTCATAACCATGACCACCAGAAAGGATTATATGGATTAATTTCTTTGGCTTTAGTATACTGTGTTTTGTTGAATTCTTCTGTAGAATTTATACCGAATAGTTTGGCTTTACTAAGAGCATTTTTCTCTCAAGTTTATGTTGAATGGCCGGATTTTATGTTACACTACATTCATTTGCAGCAAACAATGCAAATAACTTGGAGCCTTATACTGTAATAAGCCTGTTAATTTCAAAATTGTGGAGATTCTGAGCTGCACTAACATGTCCTGCTTGTCAACTAAAGAACTCATTTTTGACTTGTCTTTAAGATATTGAATTTGAACATGGCTATAGATTCTGTAATTGCTTTGTTAGATAGAGAAGTTTGGATGGCGTGTCCTGATCCTAATAACGATTTGTCCCCATCATTGCAACTGAGGATGCTAATAACTAAATGATTTGCTTGTTCAGGCTTGTTAATGTCGTATCCATTTTGGTTTCATGGGGTGTGCTTAGGCAATAGGGAAGTGGAAACTTAAATGTGTCATCCATACTTTCCTTGGTCTGTATTATCTTCTAAAATTATCCATCTCTATTCAAGTTTCTTGGATGAAACCCTTTTATAAGTATTTGTGAGAACTTAAGGAGGCGGCTCGTTTGATGTGTATTGCCATGTTTCAAGTTGATTTACTTGCAATTGATACCCTTGATCAGGTCTTGGCGGAGGGAATTGTGAATAGTACATTTCTTTACAGGTGTTACTTTTTAAATGCATTTATTCCATTGTGCTCAGAAGAAGTAACCAAAATAGTACTTCCAAGATGTCGAAGCTAGCTAGCTAGTTGCACTTTTTTGTCCCTTTTTTTTTGGTTTTTGGACCATTTTCTTTAAGGGTAAGGTTATCTTGCGGCCTTTGGTGTTGCCAGTGACTGTTTTATTGAAAAAAAATAGTTTTGATAACACTTAAGTTTTTTCATTTTTCGCTTCCACCAAATACTTATGAGGTCAAGTTTCAGAACAACATTGAGCTTTGTGGATCTGAGCATGCTTTTTATTCACCAACACATTATTTTTACTTTTTTTCTTCGCCTATGTTTCTGCCACTAGCGGGTTGTTTCAAATGCTTCTATTTGGCAACATGGTGGACGAACTTTGAGTGTTTGATGTGCCCAAGGGATTTCATTTAATTGATAATTAAGGCAATTGAGATCTTGTTAGTATCTTTAAACTGTTATGGTGTCTATTCTATATTTGGGTTGAGATGGTAGGAATGGATTTGGGTGGAATATATATGTCAATATATGGTTCTGTGATTTTGATTCGGGTGCCTTCAGTTTCATGAGTTCCTAATATTATGATTTGCTAGTCTTATTATCAAACTGTTGTTGTTCTCAACTTTTGAATTTGAAATAATTAGATAAACTAAAAAGTCAGTTGAAACGTCTTTGTTATGCTAATTTTTAGAGCATATAAGTTATCAACCAATTGTTTATTGTCGCTTGAATTCTGGGGTTTGGTGCAGGATTTAAGGGCCTTTTTCTACTTTTGTCAATTGGTGGATATTAATGTTCCAGATTTTGTTGTTAATCTTCATGTTCCTCACTACAGAATGAAAAGGATATTTACACTTACCCTTATCAAGGACAATGCTTTTGAGGCCTTTATTTTTCTTAAGCACAAGCTACAATCAGGTGATCAACAAATATGGACTATTGAAGTGTGATTCTCTCATTGCTGTAGTGTTATTCTTAAATTGTGTACAAAGGCAATGGTTGCTTTAAGATCTTCATAGTTGAGGCTATCTCATAAATAGGAGACAGAAATGTGGTGGTTGCATGAAATGCATATTCCTTTGCTGATGCCAACCATGAGGACGTCCTAGTCAGGTGAGGGCTAAATGCTAGGCCTAAGGGATGGGATGCAACTGACTTTGGAGATGGTTCTGAAATTTAATGTGCTAGTCATTCGAGGTATTGGTTGAGTTTTTAGGAATTTTGAGTCCAAGTAATTGCTACTATGATTGGTGCTTGTCAGTTTGTTAGTAGTGGATAGTACTTAGACCCTTCTTTCAAGTATTTAGGGGTCGAGTAAATTTCATCTAGTTATTTCAGGCTGGAAAAATCAAAGCATCTGTTCTGGTTACTCTTCAGAAAAGATGCTGGTAAACTTTGTATTGTGTGATAACCTGGTTTTGTCATTAGCTTTTTGCGTATAATTCTTGTTTGTAAACTGTTTCCATAAACCTGTCCTCATTAGCTAGAGAGATTAGCGTTGCCATCCTCCTGTTTCCTTTTTACAGAATTTCTGCCTTAAGAAAAATGGAATGTAGATATTGTGGAATATAAATTTGTGCCTGTTGATATTTCTGTTAAATACATTATTTGATAACATAAGTTAGAAATGTGATTGTGGTGTAATTTTTCCTCTAAAGTTTTCTTTACCTGTTCTCCGTGTCTCCTTTTTCTTTTGGAAGTCTTGTAAATGCATTGCAGGCACATAGCTTTTTGATTATATTTAAGGACCTGTTGTTCTGACTTAACTGCGAAAATCTGTTTCTATGTTCTGACTTAACTGCAAAAATCTGTTTCAACTTACTTGTTGTTAAGACAACTTTTATTCTATCAACAAATTCTTATTTTAAACAGGAAATAGGTTACCATTTTGCTATGTTTATCTGGTTAGTCAGATGTACACTAGGTATCTTCTAAAAGAATAGCGGCAAATTTCCTGCCTACTGGTTTATAGCACTAAGACATTAAAAGAAAATAAAATAATATAAACCAAAAACATAAATCAAAAGAATGTGCAAATTGCCACATATTTACTCCATCACCTTCTCTTTTATTTTATTCAATGGAGAAATATACAAGAAAGGAGGTGGGGGAATGGGGGAGTCCATATGTTTTCAAAGAGGCTGGATATTATTTGGGCTCAAAATAAAGAGATGTTTGTCCATTACGGTTGAGGTCAATGCCACCAATTATTATGGTTCTTTTTGTTCAGTATTTATTTTGACTTACATATTTCCTAAATCTTCCAGACCATTCTGTGCATGATGAATTCTGCGGTTTGTTTATAGTTCTCTCATACTCTGTCTTCGCTTCTGATAACGTGTCTGTCAGTGCTATGAGATGCCTGGTGAAACTTATTTAGGTATAAGTGTCGGATTTGGTGACTATAAAGCGTGATGTTTCTATGCTATAGCAAGCACTCCCTTGAAAATTCAGAAGCTGGTTTTGTAGTTATTTGCAGACTCTTAGCTGGATTGGAATGAAAAATGTGCCTCTGGATGAGAGAGAGTCTATAGAAATTAGTTGCATCCCTCTGTTATTTTACTGGTTAAGGCAGTAGTTCACACGGTCTTAAGGATCGTTTCTTGATTATCAAGAACAGTGAAACTTTTCTATTTCCAAATGACTCCATTTAAGGTTGATGAGAAGTCGTTAATTTAAGTTTGTTTATAAAAATCCTGTTAAATGGGATCTGTCATGATCAAATAACTATTTCTTTGAGTCTCATTGTTGTTGCGTTGAATTGGTAATTTTTCATAGCATCTTAGGAGCTCTAATAATTGTTCTGGAAGAGGTTATGTTGTTGGCATTATTTTAAGGTCAGAGTACGAGTGGTGATGAGTGTACATCACTTTTGAGATTGTTCCTTTTGCATAATTTGTTGCTTTTAATGGTTTGAGAAGATTTTTGGTTTTAATTATTACCACTGTTATCTAATTAGTCTGGCTTGAGAGCATCTTGGACTGATTAATTGGGGAACCTGAATTTAGTAGTCCTTTTGGGCTTTGAACTAAATATTTTTGTGTTTAGGATTGGGGAAGCGGTGTGTGATAAGATAGGGTGAGGGGAATCAAGGTAGTCATATGTAGGTCTTCTTGGCACTGGGAGGCATCTCGTGGCCACACAGAGAGATTCTTGGTGAGAAAGGAAAATATAGCCCTTTGGCCGACTGCCACTTTAATTAAGGCTTCATGGAACCTGCTAAGACAGTTCTTTTGGAACTTTCCCATGTATGCTCAATTTTGAATCTTCTTGTTTTGGGCTTTTACTTGAGGGCATTTTGCCTATGGGGAAAAAGGTGTTTTTTTCTATAATATAATTATCTTACTTCTTACTAACAATGTTTGGTAGATTACTTGACGAAGAGATACTAATAAATCATATTTTGACAGGTGCAGCAAAAATTTAAGCCAGACTTCCTGTTGTTTATGGTGTTTGTGGTTGACGTCGGACAATAAGGTTGAAAGAAACTTCTGCAAATGTCAAGGTAAATATTTGACATGGATGCTATACTCATTACTGTGCTCCCAATTGTACATTACTGCTAAGAGTAGTTTTCCTGACATCTTTATGGACGAAAGTATAGGGTTCTGAAGTAGTTACAGTTTTCAAGTTAAACCATATAAGAAATCCCTTCCTGCACATTTGCTACATCTATAACATGCTGTACAGCTGTGTACCGATTGCAGTTGAGACAATTTGAACAATTTGCTTTTTGTTTCCATTCTCCTTCAAACGGTAGTATGGTTATTTTCCTAGTTTTGCTTTTCTTAATCTTTTAATCTATCGTCATATTAAAGGGTGTTATCAACTGGGAAAAACTCATCGGGATTTTATAACAGAATAATAGAGATGGCTCAAGTGTATGCAGTTGGCATTGTACAATACTTCTACCTCTCAGATTCTGCCTTTTCTTTCCTTCGAGTGGCATCACCTTCCTCCTTGTCTCTGTTGTGTTTGATATTTATAGGATTTTATGGAGCAAATGCTACATCATTTTCTTAGTTCCTGGATGATAGCAAGACAGTTGTGATATGTTGGATTACACATTTAACCATTTGATAAATAAATCTGCTCAAGAACATCGTCCACCTTTGCACTCTCCTAAACTTTTATCCTATGCAATATTGTGATTTCCTCTACTTTTATCCTATGCAATATTGTGATTTCCTGGTTATGTATCTTCGTATGTGCAAGCCTTGGATGCTTTAATTATCCTATCATCTGGTTAAGTTGTAAGATGCCAGTATGGGGGGTATTCTGACTGAGAAGAGATCTGGTTGTTTGACTGAAGGCTTGTCAATTGTAATGCTATGTAGTTACATTGGTTAGGGATTTCAAGCTATGACTTCGCTTTCATGTTTTGGAGAGGCTTGGGGCAGCTTGACCTGAATCAATCCATGTTAATTAAATGCAAGTGCTAGCCTTCTGTATGGTTAACTCTCCGAGTGATTTTCTCGGGGTGGGGTGAAGATGAAATGTTAGGTATGGTATTGGGAAAGGAGTAGCAGTTTTCTTGTGCGAATTCTAAGCACTTCGCCACTTCTTGCCAACGGAGATTTTTGAAGATTTCAGGGTCAGGCATTTTCTTCTTGCGGACTTTCAGGACATATTTTCTGTTCAGCTTATGTATCAGTGGAAACATTAGTTTTACTTATTTGTTTGTCTAATGGGACACCTTTGGAGCGAAGAAACCTGAATCCACTTTTAAAGGCATTCCCAGGGCTCGAACCTTAAAGATTGGGCTATTAGTTAGCATCACTACTTTATCCAAACCTGGAAGCTTTATTCTGTAATGGACATGGCGAAGTTCTTGGAAGATATAGGGCAATAACGCAGCTCATAGCAACATTAGGATTCCCACACCTAAGGGGCATTATTTGGGATTGGGAAGATGTTATGACGTCTGACAAGTTTTAACTTTTTCAGTGAAATAAAGTTATCTTCTTATATATATATAGATTCCCAATCAAAGTAGCAAGTCCAATCGTTGAAAGTTGTTGAATTATTTCGTGATCTGATGTCAAATGTAAACATTACAGGCTGACTTGAAGCGTTTTGTTACGCAAGTTGCGGGACAAGATAATGTTTCATTTGGCGCTAAAACGTATTATTGTGATTGTAGGACTCTATAATTCATTTTTTTTAGTTTTAATTCTCATAACATACGGTGTAAGAGACCCAAGTATTCTGGAAGTACTTCAGGATTTCAAAAGCAGTTTCGTTCATGATCAAATTTGTCCTTCAAAGTCCAAAATAAGGCAACTTTCCAAGTACTTGCTTCAACTTTAGTTTATTATTCATGCTAAACTAACAAAAAAAGTGCAAATACAATGTGATTTGCAATCCCATTCCGTGTTCACATTCAGGAGTCCAGACAGTATCTACGAAGACTTGAAGAGGCTATACAGCTACTTTGCAATGGTACAACAATCTGTAAATCGTTTAGGCTATACGATAAATACTGGTAAGATGATACATTGCCAATTTCTGCTGATGCAAAACCTGAATTATCATTTATGAAAAAAAATCATAAATAATTAAATATAAAATTGAAAACTGCTATGATCACATATAAACATTTCCGGGCTGATCCTTTCGTATTCTTGGAACGTGATTCTGTTGTATCTCTTTCTATTTACCTTTAAAGCAATAAACCGGCTGACCACATTCCAGACAACAGGTATTTTAAGTGCCGACTTATCAATCAAGTGCAGCTTTGTTTCTTCGACCAGTTATTGGGTTTGACAGGCCATCAAAAATTTGCTTTGTAATTGCTGAAGCTGTTAAGGCCTGTAGATCTGGCTTCATACTCCATTTGGAAGCCTGCCAAATGGATGAATTGCTACCATCCTGTTCAGGGAAACTTGATGCGCTATGTGACTTTTTTATAACTGAAACCCCGTCATCCATAGGAGAATCCATCAGATTTATTGGCATTGGAGTCGCCCCACCTGCTTCAGGTTCAGCTGATGAACTACTTCGGCCGGCCCCTTTGGATCTTAGGGCCAAACCCTTTCCTGTGATCGCTGAAAAATCACCTCCACTGTTGTTATCATCCCTGATCAACAGTTGAGGGGAGTCAGCTTCTGATTTCAGACGCCTGCTCATAGATTTCTCATTCTTTTCCTCGCAGTTAGTTTCACCAACCTGTACCCGGTTATTGTCATCAGAAAGGCCATCAGCTAAGCTCTTAGATTTGCGGTTAAGGCTCAGTGGTGGATTAGAGGATGACGCGGGTTTTAGATACTGATCATCTTCAAGGAAGTTGGAACTTCTTTTGCTGTAGATTGCCATCTCAAAACCTTCTTGTTTACTCTTTTCATCTTTTGGTTTCAGCCCATAGTAACCTTGCAAAGAGCTCATGGCTGCAGAAACCTTCCGTTCAGAAGAATTTGGCTTTAAGGTTTTGAATGAATCAAAGATACCAGTCTTCACAGGACGAGGTGGGTTTTGCTTAGATTTGTTCAGTCTGCAAAAATAGTCCCAATATTTTTAATTTATGGTTGATCACAAATATCTAAAGAGTTTGGACACAGCCAAGAGACAGACTACAGGTATAGAAGAGATAAGAAAAATGCATTCATGAACTTCGAGAAAAACCCTATCGAATTTCCAACTTAAAAAGAAATATTGAGATCAGATTAAGGAATTTAATTTGTCACTAACGGTCTATGACATACATCCCTTCCCCAACTCTTGTAAAGATGTGGATGCAGAATCAAAAGCCTTCAATGCATTAATGCCATCAGAAATCCCTCAAAAACGAAATACAACCTCCCTAAGAATATGAAATAAAACAAGCAACAAATGTCAGTATATTGGTTACCAAAAACATCTAAGCATGAGTAAGCTCTTCTAGTATGCAGATGAGTTTTCAGTTCCAAGTAAAATAAGACTTCCCAAATGAACCATGCAGCTGTGACGTAAAAAATACAGCAGCGCACAGCAAGGATCAAACCATGAAATCACTGGTCACTAAAGGTGCAGTCCAGTAGATACAAATAACTACTGGAACCATATTATATGTTGCAGGTAACGGAAATAGCACAGACATCTCGTTTTAACAATACCACTCCAGACTAGAAGGGAGTTGTTCCTGTTCATTATCAGTTCCATTCTGATATTTTTGTGACCTGCATCTCCATAAGTATATGTACACAACCAATTCAATGCCACCCGGCACTATTGACACTTTTGGGCGTTGCAATGCATGTTCTAACAAGCATCTAAATCTAGGACACTGCCGTTACCACTTCCACCAAATAACACGATTACCCCATTTCCAAGTAAGAATAACTGTCCTGTAAAAAAAAGGAAGCCAACGTACCCATAGCACAGACACAAATTAAAATAGTAGCTGTCATCAGTATCCTAAATCTAGTTTGAGTTGACATTTCCAGGATAAAGTATGGTACTCATCTTACAAAGCCGCTTAATGTCCTCTTCCTTAAACCATACTGATTGACTTATCCACTCATTCATGCTAATGAGATTGTTAATGGTCAATACCAATACTATGAGCTCAATTCTTGCAACTGAATTTAGAATAGAACAAAGACAATACAAAAAGAGGTCAAGATTTAAGATTGCTATGCGACAGGTGAGCATTAGTTTAAGTCTCGTATGTCTTAAACAGCACAAATATGAAGATACATCACATATTTTGTAGTTGAACATATACGTGTTGCAGCAAAGTATGATTAGCAATGATGAAGCATTACAAGAGAAAAGAAAAAAGAATAAACAAATAAAAAGCAATAAACAAGGAGAACATAACTACGGGAGTATGTCCATACCTTGCAGAATCAGAACCGTTGCACAAGCAAGGCGAGGGAGGATGGCGAGCTGGAAGTGGAATTTTAAGTGTTTTGAGAGCAAACATTTGGAGATCCGTAACCAGACCATTCATTTTTTTAATATCAGAAACCTAAAAAAATGCAGGGTAACCAGAAAAGTAAATCAGATGGTATTGTCATATGGGTTGGACGTTAAAATTTAGGGACATAAAAGCTTAGAGAATATGCAAAAGAAAATGACATAATGAACAAAGAAATTCAATACCTCAAAAATTAAATGATAATTAAGACTTACAACAAAGAAGAGACTCAAATTGTAACGGAAGACAGTCTTCACTGGTAAGTATGTGAATCATAATGATGCAAAGTAAAGCAAAGACTACGTTCAGACAGGTCTTAACATGCCAGAAAAGAAGAAACTTGTTTCCCTTAACCAATTCACCCCAAAAAACGCAAAGGTTCATAGAACTAATATGAATGAAAAAGACATCTTAAGTTTAACAAACTTCTACAATTAAATTAAACCATTAATCTTTCTGAAACTAATCAATTACGTAGACTCCACACGAGAATAGAGATAAAAATATGTAATTAAGCTATACATCAAATCAAAGTATAATTTATAATAATTAATTTTTTAATTTTAAAAAAAGAGATTGCATTCTGGGGATTGCTTCAGAAATCAAAAGTAGCAAATAAGAAAAAAGAAACATAAAAGACTCTCAAGCAAAGGGATTCGTTATACCTCAACCCCGTACTTAATGGCGACGCCGGCGAGCGTGTCGAATTTGGAAACGGGATGTTGGATAAAGCCACCATTACTCCCAGAAGAACAAGAAGACGACGGCGTAGCAGCAGCAACCTTATTCTTGTGATTGTGGTTGTTAACGGTTTTGTCGTTAGTAATAAAATGGTTGTGAGGATCCAAGAATTGCTCCTTCTTATAACCATCGGCGTCGTCGTCGTCATCTTCGTCCTTCTCCTTACACTTTCTCAAAATTGGAGTGCGGCAATCGGAATCGTCGTGGAGGGACTTCGCAGTGAACATTTGGGGCCTGATCTGCGGAATCAAAATCAAAGCTTTTCTTTTTCTATTTTGACTCGGAGAGAGTTGGGTGGATTGTTAAGTAAAGTAGATTGAGGACTTAGCAAGGGATAAAAACCGATTCAAGTAGTTGACATTGGGCATTCATAAATAAAGCGAGGAGGAGGAGGAAGAGGAGGAGCATGAAGTGGTGGTGGAAGGCGTAGACGATGGCGGTAGAAGGCGGAGACGGTGGCGTGGAGGATGCGAGATAGGGGGTTGGGTGGACACTGGACAGGTAAGCTATTTTTATATATAATCACTCACACCGTCCATCATGCAGTAGTATTAGTAAAGACCATTTACTTGTCCTTTATGTTTTCAAAAGGGAGTATCATATGATCAAGTCTTTCACCAACCTATGATGTTAATTACTTCAAATCACAAAATAGTAGTTTAAGGTTTGATTTGATCATGATCCAAGTGTGAGACTTGAGATTAGGACATGTTGACCTCCTCGTATTATGACCGATTATTTATATGTAAAATTAATTTTTTTATAAATTAATAAAATTAAAATCATTAAAAAATTAAGTAATTGAGGAAAAATAAAAATTAATTAATCTTTTAAAAAGGGGACCAAAAATTAGATATTAATCCATCACTTTATACCATATGCTTCTTTATTAAAACTATGTATTATTAGTTCTCCCCAGACCTTACACTTCGGCGAGATTACTATTGGGTGTTGTTATTGTTGTCGCTTCTTTATGTTATATAAAATTTGGACTTAATTAAGTATTAAAATATGATGTTTAAAAGTAAAAAAATTAATCATTCAACTAAAATAATATCAAATTAGTTTTAATTTATCAAAATTTGAACAGTTCAAACCCAATTAAGCATTGCTAAAAAAGTCTATAACTCTAATTTGAAATGACCTCAATATCCAACACATTGATTTTACAGGTTAAAGTTGAAACTTTCATTGATTAGAAGAAGTACAAAATAACAACTTGATGCATCAGAATGTTTTAATTCAGGTAGAATCAATTTTACTTAACTCCTTTTAGGATGTATTAGTGGTACACAGCATGTATACAACTTTGAATAAGTAACAACAATACGTGGACAACACATAAAGCATACATTGGACGTATCTTGTATATAAGCACACGTCCTTTTTTCCTTGCCATGAAGGACAAGCAGGCATCGAATGACAATTAAATCCAATGCCACTATTATAAAAGGGTCCTTCCAAGTGTGTGGTTGTGATCACTAGTGTCTTTTTATTCTTGTTTTTCCTTCTCCATTCTGAAGTTTTTAGGTTATCATACACTTTTAAGGAAAGTGATCTTTTAAAGTATGAATTTTTCATTAAATTTCAATCCACAAGGTCAAATCCCTGAATGAGTTCATTTACCTCCATAATAAAGTGTAGGTGGATCTTTCTGTTTAAGGTTAAGCAACACCTGAAATTTCAAGGTTTTGGTCTTCTGCTCTTGTTATTCAGCTACTTCACATTATACTTTCCAGTTGGTAAATTAACAGTACAAATTCAATGCTTCCAATAAATTGGTACAAACAGTTTTCCAAGATCTCAGTAAATTAAGAGTTTGATCAATTAACAGAATAAAAACTTGAAGTCATTTGTCCATCTAAAACTATTCACTGTCTCTATGATGCACCAAATTCAGAATTATCTGCAAATGAGCATATTGAGACCCTTTGTTCGGACCCTTTGTTCTAACCAGTTGAGATGCAGATATTGTAGATTTTACTTTGCTGAAACAGCCATAAGCTTTTACGAATCTAAAATTGGTTGCGCACAAACAAGTCAACTCAATCATTATGAACATACTGGACATCAAGTAATGAGTTCTTGTAACGTATAAATATAATTCCGTCCAAGAAACATAAGAATCATCCTACCATTTACTGCACAAAAGCAATGCTTCTATCCAAGAAAACGAAGCAAAACACCGTCATTTCCCAGAACAAATCCCTTCCTGTCATTGATAAACCTGAGAAAAGAACATTACGAGTATCAACGGCTTGTGAATGCAACCTAGTAAGAAGTTTGACAGGTGCGATGACTGTTCAGATAATGATTTTAGCAGTTTCCAAAACACCAGAAGTATGGATCAAACCATAAACAGGTTACACAGACACCATATTAATTCAACTTTCTCTCCTTACTGATGTCTTTTGTACAAATTTCATGTACTTAGACTACTGAATCCAGTTCGGCTGAAGCAGAAGTTGATAATAAATATTCCGAGCACTCAAAATCAAGATTCCAAATTGTTTTCCTTTCGTCAGTTTCTTAAAAACAAGTAAATTTTGAATCAAATATTGAAATGGCACAATCAATAGGGGAATGACATCAACATGGATGCTAGTGGAAACTGTAACTTTCTTGTTAATAGTCTCTCCCTATGTCACGGAGGAAACCGTTAATGAACTGAAAAATTAGACAAAATATTCAGCACTTAATTTGATTGGACTCACTTCACAGAATAAAGATTTGCGGCAATATTATCAGCTGCTTTGTCACGGATCCATGTCTTCCCGCCATTAGTGGTTCTCAACAGAACACCGCTACCTCCTGCTGCCCAGGCCTCATCCTGTTCAAGAGAAATCTCCGTAAGAGTTGAGAAACTCAACGAGGGAACTAGAGCAACATATTTTTTGTAAAATGCTCTACAAATATTTTGCAATATCTAGATTATAACCTAGAATATTTTCACCAATTATTGTGAGGCCATACTGCCACAATTAAATATGATAAGCTGTTAGTGTGTTACCTCTGAACGATACCCAACATCTAGAATACCAAAACCCCGACTTTGTACTGGAACTTCCTCAAAGTCCTCTGTTATCTACAACATCAAAAATCTTTATCACTCAACGATCAGCAGAGGGATGAAACCAAAAAGAGGAAACAATGCAACGGCCATGCATATGTGTTCGTAAAAACGAAGACTGGAACTTCATGTGGTTATCAAACACCAAAACTACTTGAAAGCAAACACTTGATCTTAAATTAGGAATACCATCTGAGGTACCGATATTTTCTCTATATTACAGTATAAAATCATACAATAATACCAGGATCTTAGTCGAAGTAAAATAAGAGGATAATGGTATGAGAATGCTCTCTTAATTTTGATAAATTGAGAATGATTTTTTATTTTTGATAAAAAATGAGAATGCCTTATTACATCTAGGAATATAAATTGAAAGGGAAAGATTCCTTTTCCATGCAGATCTTAACATGCATGTAGAAGATAATGCCTTATCAAACATAAGAAATTATTTAGTTAGGCCTCCTTGGCCACCAACGAAGTGCCAGATTTTTTCTTGGGAGCATGTGTTTGGTGGAAAGGATAGAAAACATATCTTAACATTCTAACATTCCTATTTCCACCTCTAATCTTCTTTTTCATCATCTACCTGCTGAGAGATGATTCTTAAATTTTTAGCCTTGTTCCATAACTAAAGTTTTCAAACGAAACATTATGTTTCTTTTTTATGTGATGGCTTACTATTCATTAAATTTATCTCAGTCTCGATACATGCTTCATGCCGATTTGCTTCAGTTGAATATGCCTTGCCAAATGCATCTTTTTTGATGTACCATTTTATTGAAATCTGGCAGGAGAACGTGCTACTAACTTTTCAGCACTTTTCTGGATCTAATCTACAAGAGTTTGATGAAAGGGCAACAATAGAAAGTTGACCAAGGTTCTTGGGCTTGATACCATGTAAACAATTTTAAATCACATCATTACATCTTTGAATATGTTCATCATCATTCTTTGATGTATTCTTAATGCTAAAAGAAAGTGATTCCAAAGTGTACTTACTCCTGTTCCTTTACTGAGATAAAGCCCCCCACCACGAACTAAAAGCCAAAGGCCACCATCAGCCCTCCACCCCATGTTCTGAATTCTTCTTGCAATAGCTCTATTATGTGGCTGCCAAAATGGCTGCAAGTAGTGGATAGTAATGAAATCCTTGGTCCAAAAGCAGAATATGATAAACGAGATGCACATTCTCTGACAAAAAAAGAATAGTACAGAGCAAGAAAAAGAATCTCACCTGGCCAGGCTCCCACGTGAGATAGAAGTTACCACGACTTGAGACTGCAACATATCTGCCATCTGGAGAACGATTTACAGTATTAAAAGTTCCTGTGTAATAGCTTGCACCACTGATACCACTAGAAACTGTTCTGCAAAAGCATCAAAGGCCCATCAATGTCTCCCCACTCCAAAATTACATTTCTTCAGTTTAAGAAATCCCACAGAAACTTGGCTGATCAGTGATTATAATAGTTAACTGAACAATGATAAAAAGAGAGGAACCCAAACAAAACAAACATAACTTTCACGTCAGAAAGTAGGGGCAACAGAAATTAGTAAATGATCGTTTCAGAGGGATGTGGGGACAAAAAGGAATTAAATGAAAATCACTAATCACATATATCCTTCACTTGGATCACAACATTTCCAACATAAATTGGGTTAAACGCAGCCAAGCTTCAACAAAGAAGCAAAATTAGAATTTACATGGCAGAATGAAATCACTATTTTCATGAATTTGAGAAAGAAGCCAATTTGGTTGAAGCAGGAAAGCAACTCAAATGTTGCCATTCACGTTAACAAATCGTTAACAATTTCGAAAGGGACAGCAAGTCCAAAAGGGATTTTCAATGTAATCATTTAACATTAGTTCTAAATCTTTTTGATCAACTGAAGCTATTTCCTAAAGATAATTCACCAAGTTTCACACATAGGAACTCGATTACTCTACTACCGGGGACAAAACCTACCTATTCAGAGTCGCTGAGACAGTCTCCTGCACTGCAGCCTTCCAGTTATAGCCCCCATTAGAGGTAATATATATGGCCCCTTGGTCAGTTACCATTTCTGCACTTTTCTCCCCAGTAGCCTTTATGTACACCTGCAGATTTACAGAAGAATCAATTGCTAACCATTTGCTGCATCTGGAAGAAATAAATAATTCCTATGAATAGCAAAAGCTCTCTTCCTGGGAAAGAGAAAATCTGAGAGCCGCCATGTTTCCTTGCTGTACAGAGAAGGAAAAAAGATGATGATTGTGTTTTAATATGTATAAAAGCTTTCACGTCTCTGATATCCATTCGAACGATAGATATAACTGAAGCCAAAGTCCTTAGAAGTCGAAGTAGTATCTATCTAGTGTTTAGGATGACTTTACTATATCACCAGGAAGTTGAGCACTTAATGGTATCCTCTGCCAGGTTTCCCCAGCATCCGATGTGTACAGCAAAATTGCAGGTTTTCCAACAATCCATCCCTCCTTCCCTTTGAAGCTAATTGAATTAAATCTGTAGTTGAAATCTTCTTCTTCCGCAGATGGTATTGATCGAGGAACCCAAGTGTCTCCACCATCCTTGGTCTCCAAAATGGTCTGCCTGGTACCCAGCAGGAAACCTACAAAGTTCTAGATTAGAAACTAGGTCCCAGGCCTTCACCAATTAATGATCACCGCCATAAAATTGTCCATTAGAAACAAAATAGGTAAATGCAGTCTGTTACACAAAACTGCTCCTTATGCTAGTTGATGAATTGTATTCGGTAGGCACAGGCAGTTTTACACTTAAGCACGAATCCACCAGGAGAAAGATTTTCCAAAAGAATGACCTCACATGAAAAGATGGCAAGGCAGTCTTGGAAACAATTACCATGCCTCAAGTTCAAGCAGTCATAGGATGAAGACTTATGATATGACTACGAGTGAGAGATAAACCAATGATTAATGCTTTAATTTTTTCCACAGGGTATGATACAACCAACTTTAGAAGGGAAGGTTGCAGTAGGCATAGGTTTATAACTAAAGACACTTGACATTGGGATAAGAAGCTACCCAGTTCTTAAATCTGAAAAAGTCAGGGGTAACTCAGTCACCTCCAGTTGTAAAGGTCTGAAAATTGTCAGCACTATTCTCAATGAACAACAACTCAAGACTACACATCTAAGAGCTGCATTTTTCTCTAATAACTGATCTTGATGTACCTAGAGGGACGAGAATTTCACTTCACGACCACCGTATGGCCTTTACGAATCAGATAATAATGTCAATCAAATTCTAGCTAATCTCATTAGCAACCCAATAAACTACGATACTAAACAGAAAATATGAACTGGGTTCTGAATAAATTCTTTAACAACAGCAACAAAGTCTAAGAAATTTGATATAACTAGAACACCAAAGACTATAGTGAAGAAGACCGTAAATACCATGCTGCAAATTATCAGGGACAAAGGTGATGTCAAGGAGGACGACGCCAGGGTCAATGGGTAGATAAACTCTTTCCCACTCGGAAAGGGTATCTTCAGCCTTGGCAGGACGGACATGGATTAAAGGAGAGATAAGCGGTAGTGTAAGAGTGGTGGCACATTGATATACAAAATCTCTTCGGTTAGTAAGCTGTCTTGCACTGAGTTGGTGGTCAAGGGAAGCTCTGGCTAAGAAACGTGGTTGTTGGGTGTGAAAGTGAGGTCTCTGAAGAACCCAAGAAGTGTTGGTGGTGAATGGAGAGGCTAAAGAAGCCATCTTTTCGAGGGCTCTGTTTCAGATGCAGAAGTAGTGTAATGAATGTTTCTCTTATCCAAGTGGTGGTTATCATCAACCGCTACGCGGTCAGTTTCAAGCGTCTCATTGTCCATGTGGATATTCTTCTTTTCTTGCTTTCTCAATTATTTTTATTCTAAAATAATATATATTATTAGGGCTAAAATAAATGTTATTTTTTAATATAACATTTAATAATATAATTTATATTACAAATTAACGTTATTTTTAATTTGTAAAGATATAATTAAAAATAGAAGTCGAAATTAAATTACATTCTATAAAGTACTGTTGCATACAAAACACTATAATAAAAATTCACCAAATTTTTTTATTAAAATTCTTATAATTATCTAAACATATGAATATTTTTACTTTTTATAGATTTATTTTCCGATGAATCAGATTCTAAATTCATTTTACTTTCTCGTCAACTAAACAAGGCCTAAAGGTATTCAGACATTCTATCCGATATTACCTTGTTTAATCTTGTTTAATGTTCAAAACGATATGATTTTAATCATTGACTATAAGTTTAGAGACTGTTTAATCCTACCCAATAATCAAAACGAAGTTATTTTAAGAATTAACCAATATTAAATAGAGTAAAATTAGACAAAAAAAATTTCCTACGTAACACTTATTTATACCAAATATCGGTCGATACCATTAATATCGGTAAATATTGGGAGGTTTCGTAAATATTAAAAATTGAAGAATTAAAAAAAAACCTAAATCTTTACATCTGCTGTTTCTCATTCTCTCACACACACAGCCATCAAAACCAACACAAACAACACCTCTCTCTTGTCCTGACTCTCTCAAGTCTCTTCTCCTGCCCGTCGTCATTGCTCCGCCGTCCATCCTACTACTTCTCCATTGTTGTTGTTTCTCTGTTCCTATTAGGTGTTTTCCTCATCATTGTCGTTGCTCTGTGTCACCGTTGTCTCGTTTCCTTCCATGGTTGCTTCTTCGTCTGACACTGTTTTTCTTCTCGTCGAGACTTGAGTGTCACCTCCTCAGCTCTTCTGCTTTGTGTGTAACAATTTGTACCAAAGTCAAGGTTGATGAATGACGATGGTGGAATTTTTTAAAAATGTTTGTCTGTCAGCTGTGTGTCTATTGGCTTTAGCATGAGACTTGTAGAATGCTTTTTTTTTTTGAAAAATTAAATTGAATTTAAAAAAAAAGAATTTCAGTGCAACACTTAATCCTACTAAAAGATGACAAAAACAATGACCAAATGACATCAATAAGCTAGAGAACTACCCGTGTAACATACAACCTCAAGTAAAACTCTTGGGTCTTTCTAAAACCAGGTAACTAAATTTCCCCAACGAAAGTTCCTCCAAAAGATTTCAAATTGGGGCTCAAAAGTCTCCATCAATTCTTTCTCCAAACGATTAAGGAAGTAAGAGATTTCTGATTTGAGCTTAGTTTTTTCATTTTCGTGTTCGTCTTCACTCACGCGAGTTGTAGAATGTTGAAATTTGATATGGCTTGATAAATTTATGGCTTGAGTTTGAAATGTTTAATAAATTTGTTGCAATGACGAGTCGACGAAAATTTGGTTGTGAAATTTGTGATTTTTATCGATTACAACTTTACAAATTTATAATTGAAATTAATAAAAACGTCAAAGTGTAGACTATAAAATTAGTTAATTAATTATATAATTATAGAATTTAGAGATAAATCAATAATTAAATTTAAATTGTGAATATTAAATATTTTGTCAAGAAT
>JAOQML010121534.1:0-20069 GCA_027568935.1 Erythroxylum urbanii
AGAGCCTAAGAAAATTGATGAAGCTCTTTAGGATGAAGCTTGGATTTTAGCTATGCAAGAAGAGCTGAACCAATTTATTAGGTGTAAAGTTTGGTCTTGAGTTCCCAGACCTTCTAAAAAGTCTATCATAGGAACCAGATGGGCTTTTAAGAATAAACTAGACAAGTCAGGAAGAGTAAGTCATAACAAAGCTAGGTTAGTAACTCAAGGCTATAATCAGCAAGAAGGAATAGACTAAAATGAAACTTATGCTCCTGTAGCTAGGTTAGAAGCTATTAGGATTTTGCTTGCATATGTTTTCTGTCATGATATAAAGCTATTTCAAATGGACGTGAAAAGTTCCTTTTTGAATGGTTTTATAGATGAAGAGGTTTACGTAAAGCAACCTCCTAGTTTCGAAGATTCTAAGAAACCAGACTATGTCTATAGACTTCACAAAGCTTTATATGGCTTGAAACAAGCTCCTCGAGCTTGGTATGATTGTCTAAGTTCTCTTTTGATTAAAAATAGTTTTAGTAGAGGAAATGTAGATAAAACCTAGTTTAGAAAATGCATTGATAATGATTTCATCATAGTACAGATATATGTTAATGATATTATTTTTAGTGCAACGTCTAAGAAGCTTTGTTCCAATTTTGAAAAACTGATGAAAAGTGAGTTTGAAATGAGCATGATGGGTGAATTAAAATTCTTTCTTGGTTTACAAGTTATGCAAACCGAAGAAAAGATTTTTATTCATCAACAGAAGTATATTAAAGAACTGTTGGTTAAATATGGTATGGATAAAGTAAAACCGATGTCAACTCTTATGCATCCTTCACACCCTTTATCTAAGGATGAAGCAGGCAAGAAGGTTAATCAAACCCTTTTTAGAGGAATTATTGGTTCTTTACTTTACCTTAAAGCAAACAGACCTGATATTTTGTTTAGTGTTTGTTTGTGTGTTAGATTTTAAGCAGATCCTAGAGAATCTCATTATATTGTTGTTAAAAGAATTTTGAAATATCTATCAAGTTCTACTGATCTTTGCTTAATGTACAAGAAAGGTAAAGATTTTAGGTTAATTGGCTACTGTGATGCTGATTACGCTGGAGACAGGATTGATAGGAAGAGTACAAGTGGAGGACATTACTTGCTTGGCCATAATCTAGTTTCATGGTCTAGTAAGAGGCAAAGCTCAATTGCTCCATCTACTGCAGAAGCTGAATACATGTCAACTGCAAGCTGTTGCTCACAGACGCTATGGATTAAGTATCAGTTAGAAGATTATTCAATACAAGAAGAACAAATCCCAATCTTTTGTGACAACACAAGTACTATCAACCTATCAAAGAATCCAATACAACACTCAAGGGTAAAGCATATCGAAGTAAGGCATCATTTTCTGCGAGACTATGTTCAAAAGGGAATTGTTAGTCTACAGTTTGTTGAGATAAATCATCAATGGGCAGATATATTCACTAAGCCCTTAAATGAAGAAAGATTCAAAGAAATCAGACAAAATTTAAATATGGTAGTGTTGAGTGATAAATCGTCCGATACGTCATAACCCAGAGGATCTTTACGGAAGGAAGATAAAAAGTCGTAAATTTTTAAGAGCACGGTAACTGTCAGTTACAGACGGTAACTTTTAAGATGGTAGTATATAAGAGAAATCTTCTCAAAAGGTCCAGAATATCACCAACTTAAGAATACTCTTGAATACTTCTAAAACTGACATTTGTGAAGCTCTCAAACAAAAACTGTTCATTACTCCTAATTTTAAGCCATTTCGCTTATGTTCTCATCTTCAGAACCTAATCTCATTACCTTGAGAAAGTTCCTATTGTCTAAAGAGCATAATGGATCAAGCTATGATTTATGGAAGACTAGTTGATTTTGACTCCTTGAAGAAGAATCAGATGGACATTGAATCAGAAGTCGAGGCAGCTGGATGGAAAAACTTCTTTCAGATTCATGAAGTAGTTTATCTGAATGAAGTTTATAAGTTTTGGAAGAATATGAAAGTAGTAGATGATATTGTAGTATCAATGGTCGATAGATTGTCAGTTATTGTGACATTGAAGCTAATTAAGAAGGTCAGTGGATGTCTTTGTGTTGGAGAAGAGGTATCTCACAACACTAAATGGATGACTGAAAGCCTTCTAGAGAAGGCACATATCAACCAACAATTATATGGATGTAGTGACCCAAAGGATAAGAAGGCGGCAAATCTTGTTTCGAAGCTTAGGTTCTACATACAATACTCTTTCACTGTATTCTACCAAGAACAGGATCGAAGAATGTTATAACAAACATTGATGAACAATGCCTGTTCTATCTTCTCAACCATCAGCCAATAAATCTTCCACACTTGATTTTGGGGTATATGATGAAGACAAAGAGGAATTCCAATGCCTTACCATATGGCATGATGTTAACAAGAGTCTTTAGAGATTTTGGAATTCTTCTGAACAGAGGAAACAGGGTGAAGATGAATATCAAAAGCATTATAAATTCTTCCACTATATGTAGAATGGGATTGAAAACCCAAGAAAAAGAGGAGACAATTTCTATGGAGAAAGCAAGGATTGAGGGGGAGCGCATAGTTAGACGTAGTGGAAATGTTACTCCCATAAAGAGGAAGAAACCTCAACCCTTAGGAAGAATGATTTAAAAAGAAAAGAGAAATAAATCGTCTGAGGTAGCAGTTAAAGATAAGATAATTTTATAAAAAGAAGGAAGCCAGGTGCATCTACCTAAAAAACAATGTCGTTGAAAAGAAAAGGAGAGACACTTAATGTTGAGCAAATTAAGAAATCAAGAAGATCACCAAGGTTACTCACTCTCTAAAAAAAAGAGCAGAAGAGAGGAAAAGAATTAATTCCTGATGAAGATTCTGAGAAGGTAGGAAAAGTGCCTCAGGCTTCTAGGTCTTTGGTCTCAATCTTGCAACAACAGTAACCAAAGTCAACAAAAAAATCGAGATTAAGAGGAAGTTGGAATTTGAGAAGAAGAGACCCCAACCACAATAACCTCCTAGACTAGTAGAAGAAAATAAGAAGTTGAAGACCAGTCAGAAAGAGAATACTTCAACTTGTGGTAATCAGAAGGAAAAATCAGTTGATTCTCTTAGTCCTATCAGAAAAGAGGACTTGAAAATGAAGGTGATAGAAGAAATTGTACCTGCGAGAAGCAGAAGCTCAATCATAATAAGAGAACCTGTGTAAAGGATAATCAAGGTACAAGTTGAACCTATCTTTGTCAACAATCGGTCTATACATCTTCTGAATCATGAAGAGAGAAGATTACATAGGATTCTGAGAGATTAAAAATCAGAACCATATCCCTTGAAAATGACAAATGATCGATATACCATCTACCCAGCTACAGGTAGAACATTGATCAAGACTGTACCTGATGTGCAACCTAGAGCTATAAACATTGTATGCAATGTACAAAAAGGGAAACAGAAGATGTACCCTGAAGGAAAAACAGGTGATCTTATAATGAGCAGATACAAGAAGCTGTGAGAAGCATAGATGATGCATGCAATGTAGAATAACCAAGAGGCATCTAGGTTTCACACCACATTCAAAGGCATCAGGAAGTCATTGTGGACGCTTTTCCACAAACGTAACCTCTCAGGTAGTTGGAAGGGTGACTAAAGGACGATTCAAAACTATCATGGTCGGAGGTATTAGTTTCAACTTAGAAACCTTTGTGAACCTACTTATCCATCTTAGACCTTTAAGTTTTATACTATCAATCAAAGGTGTCCTTCACCTTCTTGGCAAACCAATACCAAAACTACCAAAACCTGATGACCTTAATCTTCCAGATGGAAAACAATTGTTCAAACCTCCTGTTTTGAAAATCATTAAATTGGATGTTGTACCTTCAGAAACATATGATGAACCAAACTTCTATCCATCGAGTGCATCTCAACAAGTTCCTACAATTGGGATGAAAGAAGTTAGTCAGTCTCTCAGTGGAGTCAGGAAGCCTTAGTGAAGGAGATTAAAGAAATTCATACTAAGGTTGATGATTTGAGGGACTCCATTGGTGATCTACATGAGTAAGTAGCTTATCTTCGGGTGATAGTAGAAGAAGACCTCAAGTTGATCACGACTAACATGCAACGAATGTTTTCTGAAATCATATAACATTTGAGAAAACCTTTTTGATTAATAACAAATAGGGAGAGAAGAATAGAAGAAAAGGGGGAGAAAAGTAAATTGAAGAAGAAAGAAGAAAAATATAAGGGGGAGAAGAACAAAAGAAACGGAAGCAGAAGGAACAGAAGCTAAAGCTGAAGCTGAAGAAATAAAAGAAGATAAAGAAGATAGTATATGCGTATTTTATTCTTATTCATTATTCATTATCTGAATAAAAATAGTTCATTCAATCTTATTTTTCTAAATTATGATTATTTGTTATCATCAAAAAGGGGGAGATTGTTAAGTCAGGAGGACTTTACGATAATTAGTTTTGATGACAATCAAATAATAATAACGTTAGAAATAAATGAACTAGTTTGATGAATGTGTTAAGTTTGCAGAAGAAATAAAACACAAAAGAAGTAGAAGACAGAAGAAGTCAAAGCATAAAAGAAACGAAACACAGAAGAAGTGGGAGACAGAAGAATTCGAAACACAGAAGAAAGAAAACATAGAAGAAGTAGAAGACAGAAGAAGTCAAAACATAAAAGAAACAAAACACTGAACAAGAAAACACAGAAGAAGTAGAAGACAGAAGAATTCGAAACACAAAAGAAACGAAACACAGAAGAAGTAGAAGATAGAAGAAGTCGAAACACAGAAGAAGTAGAAGATAGAAGAAGTCGAAACAAAGAAGAAGTAGAAGACAGAAGAAACAAAACACAGAAGAAGTAGAAGACAGAAGAAGTTGAAAATTAGAAGAAGTTGAAACACAAAAGAAGTAAATACACAGAAGAAGTAAAACACAGAAGAAGTAAAGACACAGACGATACAAAGCAGAAGATACGCGATTACATCGAGCAGTTAGTTAGTTGGAGTTAGTTACAGAACTCAACTAAATAGCAGTTGTTGAGAATCAAGAAGCGGTTATCAAGAATCAAGAAGCAGTTATCAAGATTCAAAGAAGTAGTTGAAGACTTAGACTATAAATACGAGTCATAGTCAAAGAGTGAATAACTTTGAACTTTACAACTTTTCAATCTTTCAAAAAAAACCTTTGATTCTACAACTTTTGAACGTTCAAATTTATACTTAAAAATTCTGTAGTGTGATACTGGAAGAGCTAAACTACTGTAACAATAGCTCACGATATCTTTCTAGTGAGAGAAAGAAAAGGCTAAGAGCTTGGAGAGGCTAAGACAGCAAAAAATAATACTTAGTGTATGAGATCTGAAGAGGCTCGAGAAGAAAGAAAGAATACTTATAATTTATTGAAGTATAGTGAATACTCAGACGAAATATGAGGACTGGATGTAGCCCACGGTTTGGGATGAACCACTATAAAATCGTTGTGTCTATCCTCTATCTCTTAACTTAGTATATTTTGTTTTTAAACAAGCATATAGAAGTTATTTGCGATTTACCTCATAACAATTTTTGTTAGTGATATTCTTTTAACAAGTTAGAGAAGTTCTTATCAAGAAAAATTAAAGAATTTGTATTCGTGAAATGAATACAAAATTTAACTCCCCTTCTTGTGTATATCATCTATTATAAGTCATTTCTATATTAACGTGTGATTTACTTCAAACTCTTTCTTTTCTTTGCCAAAATCTGGAATTTTTATGTTGATTTGCTATTTTGCCCAATCTTGATGATGATTCTTGTTTTCAATCCTTCCTTGATGCTCTAAACATGTGTTCTTTAGGCAAGGATGGTCTTTCTATAGGTAGGTGTCGTCCTCTTTTGAAGATGGAGGCTTAATTCTCTTTATATAGTCCAAAAAATTAGGTTTAATGAAGCCTCGCAAATTGCCTCTGATTTCAATTCCCACCTCTGTGGGAATCTGCATGATTCCCACAAGCATGGGAATTACAGGCAAAAGGTTTCTGTCTTGATTTCTCACGTCCGTAGGAATTTGCCTAATTCAATTAGTCCCAAAAGTGATCCTCTTGTCTTCTCTTCTATGTTCTCTTGTTCATCCTAACTTCCTTCCTCTCCTTTCCTACACAGAAATAAGCAATTCTTACCCTCAATTAGCATCCAACACACAAAAACACAATGGAAATCAAACTTAATGAAAACATACAAAATGAATCCTAAACTAGAACTATAGAGAACAATTATGCTAATTACCTATAAAATCATATCCTAATGCACACCTATCAGTAGATTGGATTGGTTAAGGATACAACAAAAAGGAGAGGATACATTGACAAAGGAAAGGATTCAAAATCAAGGCTAAAAAAGGAGAGGATAGCATATCGAGGAGTTAAAGCTATAGAAAAAGGAGTCAGTAATATAATCTCCATCTTGTTCTTATGATAATTATTTTCCATATACTGTATCATGTATGGCTTACCATGTTGATTTGGAGATATAGCTTCTGTTGAAATCTTGATTTCTAAAATTTTTGAAATCTACCATTTCTTCCAAATCGATGCATGTTTTATTTTCCAATCCAACAATTCGTATCAGAGCCAGGTTTATTATGTATGATTTCGGTTCCTATATTTTATGCATGGGTTGGCAATCATTTTTGCATGCTGCATATTTTTATATGATACAAATATATATGGTGTATATTTTGCTCTTTTGGTTGTCTATAGATTCTACAATTGCCTTGTAAGTTTTCTTCATTTGGTTTATAACAAGAAGGGTGGCCTATCATCGTCATGTTTCCTCCTTGATTTCATCTTTATGTTTTCTTTGATTATGTAATGTACAAAATCATGTAATGATGAAGATGAAGAAGCCATCAATAAAGAAATGAAGAGGTAAGGTATCGATTTTGTTTGAAGTGTATTGACAAAGTTTCGGTTGTTAGAAAACCAAAGTGCTGGAATTTTGTGTTAACAAATTTTTAGTTTTATGACACAACAAGTTTTGGTTTTGATTAAAAAATAATTGTTGTTTTTTTTTGGTTTCAAATGGACAAGTTTCAGTTTTGATAAAAAACTTGTGCTAAAATTTTTGTTTTCAAAATGGCAAATTCGTTTTTATGTAAATCGAAACTTTGTTGAAAAAGAAAAGCTATTGCACACTTTTTACCAAATGGGTCGGGTCATGTGAGCGAAGAGTTCGAAGCGGAAGATCCAAGTCCAAGAAAAATATTTTTGGCCTAAAAGACGTATAATTATTTTTATGCTTCTAGGATGGACAATCAAATGTGGCTTATTAGTTCATGTGATGAATGGATAAATGAATGCAAATAATATGTGATTACATGTCATTTAGAAAATTGCCAACCTTAGGCTTTGCATGCAGTCATTATGTATAAGATATATAATGAAACAATATAGGATGGTTAATAAATTGCATCTAGATAAGATGGTATTTAAAACTTAAAGCCCAAAAAGATTGAGTGGGAGAGGATGCTCATATGAGAGTCCACGGTCTCTAAATGATGGCCCATTTGCATGTGTTGAAATGTTACTCCCCACCCGAGGGTATAAATCCTAGATCTTGCATGGTTTGGGTCTCTTTAAGGATAAGTCCATTTATTGGTAGCAAATGTGACCTCCCACCGAGGCATGGTTTGCAAGTACCTTTAGTGGATGAATCAAATGGTTACTCACTCAACATATTTTATCAATAGCCAACCCCCCGTAGCTATGTTGGTAAAAGTATAGACCAAATTATGACGCTTCTTTAAAAGTTAAACATGAAAATGCTTGGTAGCTTTTTTAGTGGGAGGGTCCCAGTTTTTCTTTTAATAAATAAGATGGCCCACCGTCACTTAGTCTATTATAGATAAGAAAAATAATCGTCGTCTAAAGTTTTAAATTTTTTTAAGTTTTGTTAAATCTATCATCATGCATACATGTATTATGATTTTATACAACGTTCCAACTATGTTGACTAGTATGCTTATGTTTTAATAATTTATAATTTCAGACATAATTGACCATAATATGAATCCACTCACTTTGCTTTTGACAAATAACAAATTAGAAAACAGAGAGAATTTTAATGAATGGATATATAACTTTGACATTGTTCTTCAATATGAATATATTTCATGGGTATTAACTGAAAATGAGCCTGCACCTCTGGGTAGAGATTCAACTCCTAAGCAGGTCTAACAAAAACCTGGTGAACTAGTGCGGGATTACATATTTAAGGTAATCTTTTCGGTTACTGAGGCTGAGATGCTTTGGGCAGATATAGATGCGGACACGCAGATGATTGTAATCATCAATAGCTTAAACTCTTCTTTTCAGTAGTTTAAGTTGGACTATGAGCTCAATAGCAAGGATTACACCTTGAGTGAGTTGATAAATACCCTCTAGAGTACAAAGGAGATATTAATATCACGGCTCATAGGCCAAAAGCTAATATAGCATCTTCTTCTAACCCCAAAGATAAGAGCAAGCAAAAGAAGAAGAAGGGTAATGAAAAAGAAGGCCCAAATAGGGGTTAAGGCCCAACCCATGAAAAAGAAGGCCAAAGCGGACTCTAAGGGAAAGTGTTTCCACTATGGTGAAATGGGCCACTGGAAAAGAAACTGTGTTGTCTACCTTGAGTCCCTCAAAAGCAAACAAGGTATGGGTTTTTTAAGTTTTTTAGGAACTAGAAATATGGTAGATTTATATGATTCTTGGATATTAAATTCAGGAGCCACTAACCATGTTTGCAATTATTTGTAGGGGTTCCAACAAAGAACCCCTACAAGGGAAAAGACTACCTAAAGGTCAGTTTCAAGTCAAGATTGCATATGGATCCTATGTTTAAGCAGAATTAGTGGGAGTAGTTATCTTGGATTTTCCTAGTAGTTATAGGTTATATTTGGAGGATGTTTATTACATACCAATGATTGTAAGGAACATGATTTCTGTTTTTTATCTAATAAAATCTAGTTATTCCTTTTATTTTGAAAATGTTGTTTCAATAAATGAGAATAAGGATTTTATTTAAAATGCGATAATTAAACAGGAATTGTTCTTTATAGAACCTATGACAAGCTCACGAAACACCATAGAGTTGATAAAACCAAGACATTTTAATGACTCTAGCATTAATTCAAAATATCTGTGGCACTTAAGAATGGGTCATATCAATCAGAAAAGACTTGACAGGTTAGTAAAGGATGGGATCCTTATAGGCTTGGATAATGATCTATTACCCAACTGTGAATCTTGTATTGAAGGAAAAATGACCAAGGCCTCATTTCCTTCTAAAGGAAACAGATCTGAATCTACGTTGGACCTTGTACATATAGGTGTATATGGGCCCATGAATGTATAAGCTATAGGAGGTTTATAGATGATTACTTAAGACATGGCTATTTGTATTTTATGCATAAAAAGAGTGAATCCTTTGAAAAGTTCAAAAAATTCAAAGCCGAAGCTAAGAAGCAGTTAGGCAAGCCATTAAAACAACTTTGATCGGATTGAGGTGGTGAGTACTTATTTGGAGAGTTCCAGTAACATTTAATTGACAATGGTATTGTTTCCAATTTGTCAGCTCCTTGAACACCTCAACAGAATGATGTAGCTGAGAGGAGGAATAGGAATCTATTGGAAATGGTAAGATCGATGATGTCCTATGCCAACATTCCATAATCATTCTGGGAATATGCCATACAAACGGCAACATATCTTCTCAACTTTGCTCCATCCAAATCAGTGCCTAAAACACCTAGGGAGTTGTGGACTGGTCAAGTGCCTTCATTACGACACTTGAGGACTTGGGCCTGCCCAGCACATGTTCTAAAGCCTGAATCCATAAAGATGGAACCAAGGTCAGAAGTATGTTTGTTTGTAGGATATCCTACGGGTACTCGAGGGTACTATTTTTATAGTCCTCAGGATAGGAAGGTATTTGTGTCGACAAATGCAACCTTCTTAGATGAAGAATTTGTGAGAAATCACAAAGGAAGAAGTTACGTAGTACTAAAAGAGTTAGCTATTTCATCTAATTCAAAAGTTGATATGGATATAACAGAACAAGAAGTTGAAATGGATTCAAAGAACAAGAAGAAACGGATCCCATTACTTATGCACAGGCTATTAATGATGTCGATGCCAAAAAAAAAGGCTCAAGGTGATGGAATCAAAAATAGATTCCATGTACGCTAATGAAGTCTAGATCCTTATAGATCTACCACCAGGTATAAAAGTCATAGGGTGTAAATGGATCTACAAAAGGAAAATAGGATCAGATGAAAAGGTAGATACCTTTAAAGCTTGATTGGTAGCTAAAGACTATACTCAAAAAGAGGGTATAGACGATAAGGAGACTTTTTCTCAAATTGCCATGCTTAAGTCCATCATAATTCTTTTGACTATGGCAGCCTATTTCGATTATGAAATATGGTAAATAGATGTCAAGATTGCATTTCTTAATGGGGATCTTGAGGAGACCATTTATATAGCCCAACCAGAAGTTTTTGTTGAGCCAAGTAATAAGCATAAGGTATGCAAATTGCAAAGGTCCATTTATGGACTTAAGTAAGTATCTAGGTCTTGAAACATTAGGTTTGATAAGTTTATCAAAACCTATGGGTTCATACAAAACCTAGATGAGCCTTGTGTCTATAAAAGGATACAAGAAGAAAAGGTTATTTTTCTAATTCTGTATGTTGATGACATTCTGCTCATTGGGAATGATATAGGAATGTTATCTACAATTAAGGGATGGGTTAACGAACAGTTTGCAATGAAGGATTTAGGAGAGGCTGCCTATGTTCTAGGGATCAAACTTATAAAGGATCATAAGAAAAAAATGATAGCCTTGTCTCAACCAAATTACATTAAAAACATGCTTAATAAGTTTGCCATGCAAGATTCTAAGAGGGGTTTCACACCTACTAGATAGGGAATTAAACTTTCAAAGGAGCAAACACCAAAGACCCAAGAGGAGGTCAAACGTATGCATAACATCCATATGCTTCGGCAATTGAAAGTTTAATGTATGTTATGCTTTACACTATACTAGATATCTGTTATGATGTGGGATTGGTAAGTAGATTCCAGTCCAATCTAGGAATGGAGCATTGGACTGTGGTTAAGTGTTGACTGAAATATCTTCGTAAGACGAAGAACTTAATGCTTGTTTACTCTGGAAGTAATCTTATTCATATACGGATTCCAATTTTAAATCAGATGTTGATTCAAGGAAATCAACTTCTGGTTCTATATTTTTTTAGGAGGTGGAGCAATAGTCTGGAGGAGTATCAAGCAATCTTATGTTGCTGATTCGACTATAGAGGCTGAATATGTTGCTGCTTGTGAAGCAACAAAAGAAGCAGTCTAGCTCTGTAAGTTCCTAAATGGTTTGGAAGTGGTTTCTGAGGCAGAAAAGGCCGTTACACTTTATTGTGATAATAACGGGGTAGTAGCTAATTCTAAAGGATCTCGAAACCATAAAGCTGCCAAACACATTAAGAGAAAGTATCATCTTATAAGGGAGATAATACAACGTGGTGAAGTGAATTTGGTAAAGATTCTCACGAAGCAAAACCTTGCTGATCTGTTTACGAAGACGCTACCTCAAAAGAGTTTTGAGGGTCACCTAGTAGGGATGGGAATAAGGGATATGTCAAACTTGCTTTAGGGTAAGTTGGAGATTGTTGGAGTTGTGTAAATATAGTGCCCTGGAAAGCAAGCGTATTTACTTATGACTTAATTTTCTTCCAGTTACTTTTGCAATGAAAATATTTATTATTAATAAAACAAAAGAGTTTGGTTTTTTTAGCATTATATATCTAGTTATAAGGTACTGATATTCTTTTGTAAGTAATATACATATACATAGATATGTATGTGAAATATGTATATTATAAGAATCTAAAATAACGGATTCAGAGTTGAATAATCAAGTTGGTTGCTTGATTATGGTTTAGACTGTAGTGTTGCAATTTATCTCCGTGTAAGTAAAAGAGTTTACTTCAAGGAAATGATGAGTTTCATATCATAATAGTAGTTGACTATAGATAATGGCACTATTAAATGAATATGGAATCAACTATGTTTATAAAGAATAAAGTCGACCGTTACTTTAATCTTAAAACATACAACTTAAGCAAACGTTTATTATGGACCACAATCTTGATTAGTGGTGAACTCATATGTGTTTTATTATAATTCTTGATATGATTGGAATGGATGTTTACAAAGTATTAATCTAGTGTCTGCATGTTGGATTTATTAATTGAAATATGTATAAGGGAATATTCACTCAAATAAAGAGTTTATAATGATATCATCACTTCTAGATGTTTTATGAAGATTGGTGATTAAACTGGCGCTAGTAGTTTAATGGACTAGCTACCTATCAAGCCTTGACACTAAGATGAGATCTTGTGTGTTAATCACCATATAGAGTAAAACGGGAGATTTAGAAGGAAAAACCAATATAAGGGCAAAACAGTAATTTTACCCTTTGTTGTGTGGATGGCTATAATAAAGTTCATAATAGAGTTTACAATTAGACATCTTATTTGAAATATGAGAGAACCTAATATTTAGTAATTCAAGAGTTTAACTAATTATCTTTAGTGGAATGACATTTAGTTAATAAGCTAGAATTAATTCTAATGAGAATAAATTAATTTTGGGCTTATTGGAGTTTGAATTATCTAAGTCCAAAAAGATTCCCAACTTGGCTTTATGGAAGGTTATCAAGCAAAGTAAGAATGGAGTTTTTAAAGCCCATGATTAAATATTGGGCTTGCTCTAATTAATGGTTAGTTAGAAGGCCCAAAGAACATTTAGAAATGGGCTAGACTTTGGTTTAATTTGATTAATTAGATTAATTAAATTAAAACAAAATTTAAAGAAATGGAATGTGCAATTTCGGTTTTATTAGGGCTAAATGTGCAGCTACACATTTATCATTGAATTGCTAAATAAAGATTGTATTTACCATGCTTGATCATCGTTAAATGGAGTAATGAGCTTATCATTAAATGGTTTAATGGTTGTCTTTTAATGATGGCATGTAATGTAACATTTTAGCATTCATTTGATTAAAGATGAAAGAGGTGCATTTGATAGATCGTTTCTTTCATCAATAAAATTGAAATTGACATGTCATTTTAAGTTATTGGTCTTTTCATATATCCATCTTAAAATAAATAAGAAGAGTCTCATTTAATGGCTTCATTATGTTTGATTAAAGAATGAAGTGATGCATTGGATGCTCTCCTCTTCTTCTTTCTTTTCTTGCATAATTGAAATTGACAAGGGTGTAGGAGAGGGGTTCTTGCATTTTTTGGACTCTCTCTCTTTTTTTGCATGTGTTAGCTGAAATTTGCATGAGAGTTGTCTCATCTTTGGCTTCTTTCCTCTAAGAAAAATCTCCTCCAAATATTTCTTCTCCTTTCCCACCAAAGGATCTTGTTAACCAAGTTGTCCAAGAAGAACAAATGGTAGATCAGATTGGTTGAGGATGCAACAAAAAGGAGAGGATACATTGCCAAAGGAAAGGATTCAAAAGCAACGCTAAAGAAGGAGAGGATAGCAAAGCGAGGAGTGAAAGCTGTAGAAAAAGGAGTCAGTAATATAATCTCCACCTTGTTCTTGTGATAATTATTTTCCATATACCGTATCATTTATGGCTTGGCTTGTTGATTTGGATATATTACTTTCGCTGAAATTTTGATTTCTAAAAAGTTTTGAAATCTACCGTTTCTTCTAAATCGACGCATGTTTTATTTTTCGATCCAACATTACCAAACCTATCCAAAACCTAATTAGTTCTTAAGTTCTCTAATAAACAATTGGAAACCTAATATGATCTCTCTACACAAGATTTTACCAACTTAATTTAATTCTGGATCTATTAATCTGCCTAACTCTCGTTAGCCTAAATTAATTATTTTCTCTCATTTCACCCTCTCAGTTTATTATTGAGACAGAAATAAATCACAATTAATTCAATAAACATATAAAATAATTAGATTTCATTAAATCAAAATAATAATCCAAAGGTGAGTATAGAACATCAACCACAACGCAGTCTACAATCAACTATTTATATCAATTCTATAACTGAATAAAATTGAAATACATAGGAACCAAAACTATGAAGGGATGATGGGAGGTCGGGACTTCAGAAAGCTTCTTAATCTGGGAAGCACATCGTGTCTGCATCATCTTCCTTTTCTCTCTTCCTTCATCTCTTTCCCGATCTCTCAAGGTCTTTTTTAGGGTTTTGTTGGGTGCTTGCTCAAAGTTCTTCCAAGGCTCTCTCCTAGCTGCTCCCTCTAACTTCTCATGTTCTATTTATATTTTATAGGTGTTAAGTTAAAGTCGGGGTCGAAACATCTGAAAACTCACTCAAAACTTGAGTTTTTCTGTTAGCCCGATGCAGGGCACAATCATGGCCCCACCTTCCATGATCGTGGCTGGTGCTTTACCTTATTGGAAATTAGTATTTTCCTTAATTATCTTTATGGTCTTTGTCAACGGGAAGTATTTGTCGAGAAAGGCACACACAAGCTGCTCCCACGTCGTGATGTTAGCAGGGCTCAGTGAGTGATACCAAGCCTTCGCTCTATCTCTAAGTGTGAAAGGGAACAACCTACTCCTAACAACATCCTCCGGCATCTGGTGATATTGGAAAGAATCACAGATCTCGAGGAAACTAACGATGTGTGCGTTTGGATCTTCATTTGCCAGTTCATAAAATTGAAAATTCTGCTGAAGCATATTCAAGAGGGCTGGCTTGATTTCGAATGAGACTGTTTGAACAGGCGATCTAGCCACTCCTTGGTTCGCTGGGTTAAACCTTGGCCTTATAAAGTCCATGGGGGTCCTCTATTGTTGGGTTAACTTCCTGATCCATATTTCTCTGAAATTCCTCAGCCATTTATGATTTTCCTATCTCTTGTTCTACTTCTTGCCGAGCTTTTCTCAGGGTTCGTTCTAATCGTGTGATTTCTAAATCTATCATCTTCGCTACACAACTCGAACCTCTTATGACTCTTATGTTCATGCAAAAGCACAATCCTGAATTAAAACGAATGAAACGAAAATAAAAACAAAAAATTAAATTTAAGAAAATGCCTTAAACTATAGAACTAAATGTCGCATCCTTGGTAACGGTGTCAAAAACTTGATCGCAAGGTTACACTTGCTAAGTTTTATTATTTATAACCTCGGTAAATTTTGTAAGCGCACGGGTCGTTCACGTAGTACCTAAGGTGTCGATCTCACGAGGAGAGCTAACTAGTCCTAAATTTAAGGTCGGAAGCACTACTAAACAATAATTAACAAACAATAACTTAAACACAAGAATTATCTAGACCAAATAAACCAAATCAATCAACGCAAATAATGATTAACAACAATCATGATGACAATAAACAATTTAAATACGAAATTGAATAATAATGGAATTTATCCAATTAACGAACAATGATCACACACCTAAGTTCCACCTAATGAGTTTACCAAAAGAGAGAAAGGGAAAATTACCTATCCTTAATAACAACCTAACCAATTACAATTCATTGAATTAATAGTTCTAAAAGATCCTAGGGTTAACTACTCTCTCTCAAGTTATAATTGAACCTTAAAGTATAACCCCAAATCAAATTATAGGAGGTTGTCATCTCTCAATTACCAACCTATCCAAAACCTAATTAGTTCTTAAGTTCTCTAATAAACAATTGGAAACCTAATGTGATCTCTCTACACAAGATTTACCAACTTGATTTAATTCTGAATCTATTAATCTGCCTAACTCTCGTTAGCCCAAATTAATCATTTTTTCTCGATTCACTCTCAGTTTATTGTCGAGATATTAAGCGCAGAAATAAATCACAATTAATTCAATGAACACATAAATAATCAGATTTCATTAAATCAAAAATAATAATCCAAAGGTGAGTATAGAACATCAACCACAATGCAGCCTATAATCAACTATCTATATCAATTCCATAATTAAATAAAATTGAAATGCATAGGAACCAAAACTACGATGGGATGATGCTAGGTCACGACTTCAGAAAGCTTATTAATCCGGGGAATACGTCATGTCTCCGTCATCTTCCTCTTCTCTCTGCCTTCGTCTCTTTCTCAATCTCTCAAGGTCTCTTTTAGGGTTTCATTGGGTGGCTGCTCAAAGTTCTTCCAATGTTCTCTCCTGGCTGTTTTATTTATACTTTTTAGGTGCTAGGTCAAAGTTGGGGTCGAAACGGTCTAAAAATTCACTCAAAACTTAAGTTTTTCTGTAAGCCCGGCCGGTGCTTTAACCTTTCTGTTAGAATTATGGCCCAATGTGCACGATCGTGGCTTGACTTGGAGAATTTCTGACACAATCATGGCCAATGTGCACGATCATGGCCTAGCTGCTACTTGCTCGTCCTTCTCTGTCACGATCGTGGCTTCCTATGCACGATCGTAACCTATGGTTTTCACCTGAAACTCCTCGAATCTTCGTCGTCCTTTCCCGTTTACCCTAAAACACTAACACACACGTCAAGGTATCTCAAAAATATAATAATTAAGCTCAAAGATTCAAACTAACCCATAAAAAACACTTAAACACATAAACTAACATAATTAACACATAAACACACAAACTAACATAATTAACATATAAGCACACATTCAACACTCAAATTCACACTAATTACATGAAAAATTACACCCTAAAACATAATGCAAAACAGAACTATCAATTATTACCTCCCTAAACACATTGTGCTCCCATGAAGTTAGATTGTTGCATGTAGTTATTCTCCACTGTGAAGCAATCAATTGTGATATGACTCTCTTATCTACATAGCTTACATCCATGCTGAATTTTTTTAGCTGAGAGAAAGAGGTGGTTGTCAGGTGGTTCAATTGTCAAGTTAGGTTGGTGGTCTCAACCTACAATGCTATCACTGAATCTACAATAATCATTCCCTAGGGATCCTAGAAGGTTGACTACGGTCTATTTCATTTCAATGTCCAAAGATAACTATTATTTGCCATCTCTTATAATAAGTTATGTGTCCGTTACACTTCTGGTCGTGTAATTCCTTGATAATTGGCATTGAACCCTAGCATCATAAAGTCCATAGGGTCTTTTGCTTCTCTCTATGATTTAATTCCTCTGCCATCTTTCTTTCTACCACTTTTTGGCATTTAGCTCTTTAGATTTGTCATTTTTGTTTTAAGATGTCTAGAGTTGTTGAGTCTTCAACTTCCTTTGCAAACTTTTTTAATCTAGTTTTTTCTTTTTTTAAGACACAAGTACTCACATAAGAAAAGTGTTAGATTATTAAATCAAAGTAATTCAAATCATACAAGATGCTAAAAGTCCCTAATAACGATGCTAAAAATTATTGAGCAAGTTTTACATATAATTGCCTTGATTAAACTGTTGTCCTAATTCGTAATGTGACTGTCCAATTAAATCTAAAGATTTTGTTTTAGATTGTTCGATAGCTAGGTTTAATTAACAAGCTCTTCTTAATTAAACAAGACCTAAAGGAAAATTGGGGTTAACAAAGTTTATTGTTAACCTACGATTCATAGTTGCTAGGAGAGGTAAAAGAACAACGATTCAATGGAATATTTTTAATTAGGTATAGCTAAGATTAAACCAAAGAATTGGGTCCCTAACACATTCATTACTTTTCATCATTTTTGCATGTTTTCTTTAATTTACTTTTGTAAGTTTAGTTTCATTTTATTTTTTTTTCCGATAAATAGACAAACCCCCCATAAACTGAACACTGATTATTTTCATTTCAAAAGCTTTATACACGCTCTCTATGAAATCGACCTAGACTCACTACTGCTATAGTTGTACGTCTAGTTATTTTAGGCAATGTTACGACAAGCTACGTCAATTTTGGGGTCATTATAGATGAGTGTGGTGCTTTAGTTTTTGTTTTTTATTTTAATTGGTGCTTTGTATATATTTTCTTGTCATTTTTTTACGTTTATTTCTTGATCTTTTGATTTTTTTGTATTTGTTTAAAAAACATAAAGCAAAGAAAAGAGAGACATTGCGAAAGGGAGTATATCACTATACAAGTATTCCAGTTTTGCTTATATGTAACATCTGATTCCTATATTAAGGTTTAGAGCCTGGGAATACCATACATGAGAGATACCAATTAGAGATTAGAAAAATGCATTTTACTCATGCATAAAATAGCATCATGTACGTGACATTGATTATTGCACACATTACAAAAAAAATTATTCATGCACTCAATTGACATTTCTAGGTATAAATGATTGATTTAATGTGATTATGATATGGATAGCGAATATTTTGTTCTGAAAATTGATTTGGTGTATTAAATTATTGATTTAGAATTTTTGGTGAAAATTGAGAATTTTCTGAAATTAAGGGTATTTTAGACTAGGAAAAATGTCAAGTGGTAGGACAATTGATAAATGGTAGTAGAAATAAAAGTCAAATGGCAATCAAATTTTTTTGAATAATATTTGGATTTAATGACATATGTCATTGAAATTTGGAGAAAATTGTACTAGAAATTAGAAGTTGATTGGACTAGTTAATGAAAGAACATCTTCTAAACCAATGGGAATTAGACATGTGGCAAGTGACACACCATGCATATAACTTACGACTCTCTTATGTGAAAGACCATTTTAATTGTTGCCTTTCATTCTTGTTTTTCTTATTCTCTTTGACACTTTTCTTCTCTTCTTCTTTATTCTTCTTCACTTCCACGATACTCTCTCCACCATCAACAAAGTTAAAGCTCACTTTTACCCTTCATTTGCTACCATTATCTTGCACTCTCTCTCTCTCTCTCATTCCTCACAAAAGACCCAACTTCCCATCTTGAAATGGTGATGTACGTGGGTTGCCTACAAAGCAAGGGTTGGTGTGATCTTGAAGAATTTGCAGTTAAATCAAGTAAGTTGGGTTTTAATCTTTGTGGGTAGTGTTAAAAAAAGCATTTTGATGTGTAATTTGAGAATAATGATCATGATAGTATAGTTAAATGTGTTGGGCGTGAATGATGAAAAATCTAGGTATCTTCATGTCTTACCTTGATGTGTATGATGATTAACGAATCATAAATTGATGTAGAGATGATTTAGAGTTTGAATGAGTCCTATAATAGGGTTGAAAGAAGTGCAGAAAATTAATTTATGAATGAATGTTATGTGTTCTATTTTCGGGTTAATGATCAAACAAAGATCATGAATTGTTGTGTATGATATTGAGTTGAAATGGAAGTAGAAATGAAGAGGAAATAATGAGGACATGAGTTAGGAATGATAGTAAAAGAGATGAATTAGGATGAAAATGAAGTTAAAGGTGTGCTGAAATATGCTAGATGAAGTGTTTTTACTGAACATACTTTTGTATTTTGGCCACATATTGAATTTTAGAAATCCAAATAGGATGATTGTTAATTTATATTAAACTAGAGACAAATGGATACAATTTTCATGGAGAAATTGACCTTGAATTCTGCCTCTAAGAGTTTTGAAATTGTCTTGAAGTTGAGTTTCGAATTATGTCTCTGTTTCGAAATAGCATGTAGTAAATTGTTTATAACTTTCAGAATACTGAACCAAATTGTATGAACTTAGGTTCTTTAGAAACTTAAGACATATAGGAACTATGTTTTAGAAGTAGGTATTGCCAAAAAAAACCTTATTTTCTATGTTATAATGGTCATACAAAACTGACCTAAAAAATAGAGTTGGAAAAGCTGGGAATTTGGAAGGATTTGGCTGGGAAAGTTTCTGCCAACAAATCCCACGTCTGTGGAAAAATGGGAATTTCCTATGAACGTGGGAATTGGTTAAACATCACATATGTTTTTTTTATTTTGGATTGAAGTTGCAATTAGTTAGGAACTTTCATGTGTTGCTTCTAGGCTTAAATGAAGCTTGAAATGAGGTTAGTATGATGTTTAAACAAGTGATTAAATGAGTGATATGGTTAGGGTGATGATTGGGGATAGAACTTAAGGATGAATTGTTATGTATT
>JAOQML010121546.1:0-35189 GCA_027568935.1 Erythroxylum urbanii
GAAATGAAGAGATTATGAATCCTAAGTGATAAACTATGGAAATGAATTGTTGATGTATTATGAATGAAATATATTATAGAAAGAGTTAGGATTTTATGTGTGATGAGATTAAGTTAGAAATGATGAGAAATTAAGCTAAAAATGATAAAATGAGCATATGAAGTGTTGAATAAAGCTTGGAATACTTGAAAGAGCTGGAAAAATTGGAGAAAATGTTAGGAATATGTTAAATAGGAATATGGCTTTTTGATGTCTGTTGGGCACACTTTAGGCCCGCTGGGTGGACATTCTCTGGAATTCTAGCGTCACAACTCTGCTCGTGTCCGTTTAGAGGGACATAATTATGCTAAGCAGACATTCTCTGGAATTCCAGCTTTCCAGCTTTGTTCATGTCCTTTTGGAGGGACATAAGTCCGCTGGGTGGACATTCTCTGGACATTTACATAAATGTGTGATTTTGGCCATCTAGATGGAAAAATCTCTCTTCGGAGTCTTCACAAAAGTTGTAGGACTCAAAGTCCTCTTCGAAAATGTACTTGAATGACTTTAATCTGACACCTACAACAAAATTTATGCCTTTTGTCCCAAAATCTTATATATAAGTTATTGACTTATCAATGCCTAACTATAATATATTTTGACTTAATTGGGCTTGAATGAAGCTTGAATTGAATGTAGAATGATGCTTGGAATAAGTGACTAAAGTGTGATATGTGTAAGGTGATAATTGAGGTTATAACTTAGTGAAAGAATTGTTGATATCAAAATACCAAAAGCATGAGTATAATGGGAATGAAGATGTTCATATGATTGTAGTTGTGATTCAAAGGAGTTGAGTAGTATGTATTAAGTAAAGGTGAATGAGAATTGGATATTATGAGGCATATAACGCTAGAAAAGAAATGATGAGTGATTTATTTATGATATTGGAATAACCAATTGTTCTTGAGGTTTAAACTTAAGAATAAGCTAGACACATACAAATGATAAGGTTTGAATGATCAAGAGATGTGATTAAGGAAATATGCCCAGAATAGTCAATTTGAGCATGCATTATACATTACACATATGCATATGTGTATAATTGAATGTTTATGAAATTGTGCAATTAATAATGTGTGTGAAATTTGTGTATTGCATGATGTTGATATATAGGATAGAACGTCCGCATCAAAACATTTCTGGATCATAGAAGAAAATGCTAATCTGGAGTGTATTGTGAGTAATCTAAGATGGTCTCATATTGAATTATTGTTTGCTTCCATTCTATATTGAATTATTATGTGATGTGAATGTACTGATTCTAGACATTGAATGTCTGAGGCGTTTGATGCATTAAAAATTATGGAAGTGCTCATTGTATATGAATTTGACTGCATAAATGATACTCAACTTAATTGTTGAATGCCAGACCAAGGTCTGAGGATAAATGTGAATGTGAATGTGGAAAATTGTGCACAAATGATTGATTGAATATATGTTAATATGATGCATTTCATTACATGAATGCATGAACATATAAAGGCTGTTGTGATAAGAGTAGCTATCGAAAAAGAGCTTAAAGCTTAGAAAGTGAAAAAGAGCTTAAAGCTCAGAATGTGGTAAGAGCCTGTGGCTCAATGTGTAAAATGAGTCCTGTATCCCTAACGAATAAGGGATAGTTATTAATGAGCCTGGCATCCAAAATAGATACAGGACATTTATAGGCACTCAATCACAACCATAACAATTGAAAGTGAGTGTCATGAGCATTGCATAAACATTTAAGATGTATGTTTTGAATGATTGAAATGTATTGTTGAATTATGTTGAATGAGAAACGCGAAAATTGTGAACAAAGAGTTTTGTGATGCTACATGATAAATGAAATGAAGTGAATTATGTGATTATATGAAATGATGTGTTATATGATATAAGTGAACGATTGAGGATGGTTCACGCACTGAGTTCACAAAACTCACCAAAATTGCAACGTTAACTTTTCAGGTTCAAGGATACCCCAGTTAGACTACTTGGAGTATAACCACTGCAATCAAATAAGACATAGAGGTCAGGATCCGTTGCATCTACACAAGTCTTCAGTGATTTTTGTATATATCTAAATTGTATTTCGCAAATACTGTACCTTATATATGTGACAAATTATGTCATGTAATGAATTCATGACTGGAAGTGTTTTGTAATTGTAATGGGCCCAAATGATTACTGAAATTCTGATGATATGTTTATTGTTTATAAAAATTGTAATTGAAAATGTTTTTGAATAAAATAGGCCATTATTGATTATTGGTTCTTTGAAATATGCGTGTGATGTGTGAAATTTTTTTTAATGAGTTTGATTGAATTACTGTCCTAGCATGCCACCCTCGTAGAGTATTGATAGTTGTGTTTTGCATTGTGTTTTAGGGTTTAGCGTATGTGCATTTAGGGTGTAATTATGTTAGTTTGTGTGTTTTAGGGTTTTTACGGGTTAGATTAAATCTTTGAGCTTAAATGTTATATTTTTGAGGTGCCGTGATGCATTTGTAAGTGTTTTAGAGTTAACGGGGAAGAACGGTAAAGATTCGATGAGTTTCAGACCAAAGCTATAGGCCACGATCATGCACAGTAGGCCACGATTGTGGCAGAGAAGGAAGAACCAGCAGCAGATAGGCACGATCGTGACAGAGAGTGTCAAGTCAGGCCACGATCATGACAAAAAGGTTAAATCGCTAGTCATGGTAATGACAGATAGGGCCACAATCGTGCCCTACGTCAGACTGATAGAAAAATTCAATTTTCGCGAGATCTTATGAACTATTTCGACCCCAACTTTAACCTAGCGCCTCCAAAGTATAAATAGAATATGAAGAGTCAGAGATAGGAGTTGGGAGAGAGAGCCTTGAGAGAACTTGAGCAGCCACCCAACGAAACCCTAAAAGAAACCTTGAGAGATCGAGAAAGAGATGAAGGAAGAGCGAAGAGGAAGACGACATAGACACGACATGCTTCCCGAATTAAGAAGCTTTCTGAAGTTGTGGCCTACCATCATCTGGCGTAGTTTTGGTTCCTATGTATTTGAATTTTATTCAATTATAGAATTGTTATTGATAGTTGATTACAGACTGCGTTGTGGTTTCTGTTTCTATACTCACCTTTGGATTTTTATTTTTGATTTAATGAAATCTGATTATTTTACGTGTTTATTGGATTTATTGTGATTTATTTTCGTGCTTAATATCTTGATAATAAACTAAGAGGGTGAATTAAGAGAAAACCATTAATTTGGGCTAACAGAGTTAGGCAGATTAATAGTATCTTGTGTAGAGAGATCACATTAGGTTTCTAATTGTTTATTAGAGAGCTTAAAAACTAATTACATTTTGGATAGGTTGATAATTGAGATATTACAACCTCCCATAATTTGATTAGGGTTTAATCTTTAAGGTTTAATTATAACTTAAGAGAGAGTAGTTGACCCTAAGATTGTCTAGAACCGTTAATTCAATAAATCGTAATCAGTTAGTTTTTCATTAAGGATAGATAATTTTTCCTCTCTCTCTTTTGGTAAACTCATTAGGTGTAACTTAGGTATGTGATCATTGTTTGTTAATTGGTTAATTTTTGTTACTATCCAATTTCGTGTTTAAATTGTTATTGTTATTGTGATTTTTTATTATTCTGTGTTAATCATTCATCGTTATCTTTGTTGAGTGATTTGGTTTAATTGGTTTATTTAATTCTTGCATTTTTAGTTATTATTTGTTAATTATTGTTTAGTAGTGCTTTGAACCATAGATTTAGGATTAGTTAGCCTTCCTCGTGGGAATGATACTTTAGGTACTATGCGAACGACCCATGCACATACGAAATTTGCCAAGGTTAAAAGAATACTAAAACTTAGTGCGTATAACCTTGTGAACAAGTTTTTGGCGCCATTACCAAAGAAGGCTACATTTAGTCTGTAGTTTAAGCGTTAGCATAGATTTGATTTTTGTTTTTATTTCTGCTTCGTTTGTTTTTACTTCAGGGTTATAAGAGTCACGAGAGGTTCGAGTCGTGCAGTTGAAACAATAGATTTAGACATAACATGATTAGAACGCACCCCTAGGAAAGCTCGGTGAGAAGAAGAAGAAGAGATTGAGAAATCAAAAATGGTCAAGGAATTTAAGAGAAATATGGATTAGGAAGTTAACCCTGGAAGGCAACAACAGAAGACCTTCATGGACTTTATGAGGCCAGGGTTTAACCTAACAATCCAAGGAGTGACTAAACCGCCTATTCAAGTGATCTAATTCAAAATCAACCTGAGCATACTTCAGCAGAATGTCCAATTTTATAGACTAGCGAATGAAGATCCTAACGCACACATTGTCAATTTCCTCGAGATTTGTGATGCTTTTCGGTATCACCTAATGTCAGAGGATACTGTTAGGATTAGACTATTCCCTTTCACACTTAGGGATAGAGTGAAGGCTTGGTATCACTCACTAAGCCCCGCTAACACCACTATGTGGGAGCAGCTTGTGCATGCTTTTCTCGATAAATACTTCCCATTGACAAAGACTAAAAAGATCATAAAGAAAATTACCAATTTCTAACAAGGTGATGGGGAGTCAATTTATAAAGTGTGGGAGTGTTACAAGGACCTGCAGAGGAGATGCCCACACCATAACTTATTGAAGGAGTTCCTACTATAGACGTTCTACATTAGAGTAAACCCACCTACTAGAGGCATGATCGATGCTACGTTAGGAGGATCTTTGATGTGTAAGAAGGTCAATGAAGCAGAGGATTTAATTGAAGAGATGGCCAGTAATAGCTGCTTCTGGGCGAGTGAGAGAAGTATGTAACCTACTACTTTTAAAGAGCAGAAGGAGTTGTCACAGTCAATCAGATGAAGGAGCTACAAGCTAAGATTGAAAATTTGACTTGACAACTCAGTAATATGAAGGCATCATCATCTGCTATGATTAAAGCCATGCAAGCAAAGTGTGAGTTATATGGTCAAGTAGATCATGTTATAGTGGACTACTACCTGATGAGAGAAGATAACCAGGACCATATAAACTACATGGGGGTGCAATTTGGACTAGGAGAAGGAAACAATCCCTAATCCAAAATATATAATCCCAGATGGAAGAATCACCCTAACTTTTCCTGGTCAAATAACAATAATGAAGGGCAGTTTAGGCCTCAGGGGCAATCAAGCTTCGAACAAGATAAAGTAAACTCGATGGATGCAAAGTTAGATAGGATTTTAGAATTAGGAAGGAGAAACCACACAAGTTCAAGAAAAGGTAGAAGATAGAAGGAAAGGTCAAGTAGTTAAAAAAGAACTTTCGATTGAGCCTGCGATAGAGTTAATTCAAGTAACTCGATGGGTATTTCTGTTCCCTATGGCGGATTGACGAGAGTTATATGTAAAGAGGGAAGCAGAAAAATTACAAGAAATTAAGTGTAACAAGATCGAGGAAGTGATGTAACAAGGACAGTCAAAGCTGACCCTACAGGAGTCCATCAAAAAGAAGGTTAAGGAGTAACCACTAGACGAAAACCCCAACAAAGCCACAAAGAAAGTTGACCCAGGGGACTTTTTCATCACCTGTAGTATCAATAACATTATTATAGATAGGGCATTCCAAGACTTAGGAGTGAGCATAAATATGATGTCCTATACTTTCAGTCTAAAATTAGGGTTAAGGGAGTTAGTGCCCTCTAAGTTTTTAGTTAAGACGGTCGATAAAACTTTGCATAGACCGATGGGAATTACAAAAGATGTGCCTTAAAGGTTGGTAACTTTATTTTTCCCATAGAAATCTATGTTTTATACATCAACGAAGATGAGGACACTCTGATAATTCTTGGGCAACCATTTTTGGCCACTGCGCGATCACTTATTGATGTTGATATGGGTGAGTTAATTCTGCCATTAGGGAAGGAGCATATGACCTTCAAGGTGACCACTAGAGAATACGGGGCTCCTTCACCTCCAAAGGATGTCAAAGAAACTAAACCTCGAGGCGAATGGGAGGATAGAGAGGATCCCACAAATGCTTTCTAGAAAAAGCGTTCGAGAAGGAGACAGCAAGGCAAAACGAATCGCAAGGACGGTGGTAATTGTAGTATAGTAGCTAAGGTACAGACTCTGCGACTAATGGCAATGTTACCATTGAACCAATCATTCCAACCACTGTGAGCTTAAAGGAGCGTCGAGCATAGAAGGCCATGATCATGGCCTGCGAACATGATGAAACAGGGTAGGGCGTGACTTTTAAATGAAAATTTTACGTTTTCATCCTTTTCATCACCTATATATTCAGTTCTTCTTTTTCATTTTCACTTCCACTCTCATTTTATCTCTCTAGAATTCTAGCTTCCAAACAATCTCATCTCTCTTTAAAATTTTAACCTTCTTAAATTCTTCCACATTCTACCTCAAACATGCCACAGATTAAGCAATCAGCCCTCCAGGAGCCTTACAGAAGACAACAAGTTGTAGGACGGGGGAGAAGGAACTAAGCAGTGAACTTCGGAGTACCATTTCCTATTTATACCAAGGAAGAAGGTACTCATTTATGATCCCTTCGTTCTAGGAAAATTTCAGTTCCCAAATACTTTGATGCTGACATATTAGATAGGCTAGAACTGTATGATCGGGTAGAGAACCTAGTCGAGAGAATCTAGTGCGATCAGTTCATGCGGCTCGAATTCCTTGTGTATGAAGAGCTTACACTAGAATTTTTCATGTCCTTGACTTTTGACCCTATGAACACTAAAGAATTGTGGTTTAGATTGGGAGGACATACGAACTGAATGTTGAAATCATGTGTAAGATGTGTGGATTCCACAAATCCGCCATCGTTGATCAACATGACGATTTTCGTGTCTCTCAATACTGATATGAGCTGACTGGAATTGAGCGATTCTACCCTAAGAATGCGCACAATAACATTATCTGATCCCATGAACACTTGCGTTGCACAAATTTATGTGTCAGTTGGATTTTGATAAGTCAAAAACCAAAAAGTGTTCCACGAAGAAACTTTTCATATTATGGTGCATGGACCATAGTATTCCAGTCTACACATCCACACATGTGCTAAATGCCATTGATGTGGTTCTATGCAAGTGGAGGAACCATCTAGGAATGGGATACATAGTATCCACCATTGCCAAGCATTTTGGTGTGGAACGAAAGGGGTTAATAGTTAACCCTCCTGACTTCCTCAATCATCATCACTTATTTCGGGCAGAGGTCATCCGTTCCATGAATATGAGTCTGTGGGAGATCCACGAGAAGACACATGTGCGGCCTAGGGCAAGTCAAGCGAGTTTAAGTTCGGCGCAGCCTCGACAGGAGGAGTTAACGAGTGAAGAATCGAAAGAAAAAGAAGAAGAAGAAGAGGAAGAGAAAGGTTGGAAGAAGGTTTTGGGTGCAATATCCAAAACCAACAAAACACTTGTAGAGATGGCACACACATAACGACGATGAGCTGAGATATCCGTTGAATCCATCAGTATTTCGAGTCTCAGGGTGTTCAACTGCCACCTTCAACACCATCACCACCTCCATCCCTTTGAGATTTTTTGTCTAACCTAAATTTTTTTCTTTCCCAAATTAGCCTTCAGTTTTATTTTGTCTTTTTGTTTATTTTTCTTCTTATTTTTGTTGTTGATTTTATCTATTCTTTGTTACTTTCATTTTTGTCATTACCCTTTGTTTATGTGTTTATGTGTGCTTTCCTATCACATTGAGGACAATGTGTTGTTCAAGTGTGGAGAGGGATTTAATGTTTCGTTTTGAATGTGATTTTGCATATTGTATGATAGTTATTAGGTTACATTATGTGAAGTGGGTGAATGTGTCAATGACTTAGATTGAGTGAAATTCATTTAATTTTGGACATAGTTTATTAGGTTGTGAAGGATCATTAGCCTGTGAAATTATTGAATTAGGGGGTCTTTGGCTAAATATATACCCTAATTAAGATTTAGTATAAATTTAGCACATTTTAGATTATCGCATTCATTCATAATTTGAGGTCTTTTAGGTTAAGTAGCTTAACTAGTATTTTTCATGAAAACCAATAGCCAAAAGCAACAAGGTAGGTTAAATTTTTTTTATTTAAATAAATCACTATTCTGCTGACCTTCGGGTTATGAATAAAGCTAGTAGCCAATTGAAAACGTGATGTAGCCGAGTAACCAAATCGACACGCATCACAAATGTGGGCCTTCGCGTAAAAAAGGCTATAATGACTTTTTAACTAAGTTGTTTAATAAAATGACTTAGTTGAGTAACTGGATCGACTTTCATCACAAATGTTTGCCTTTGAGTAAAAGACTAAGTTTGGCTCTAAAAAAATGAAAAAAGTGTGCTTTCTTAATAAAAACCTACCAAACTTGTAATAAGCTTGAATTTTCACGAAAATGTACTTAGAAATAGTTACAAATTCTGAGGGATCGAAAAATTATTAATGTGTGGGTACAATTGAAAAGGGTAAATAAGTTAACACTTAGGTCTCGATTAAGTTGTATATTTAGTTTAAGCCCTAGACACATATTTGCTTCTTAATGATTTGACATAATTGAATGATTGTGTTCTAGATTAAGTTTATTTCATGAAGTCAGAGTTATTGCCTCGTTATTGCATCGTGTGTTATATGTTTTATGTGTTTATTATTTTGTTTGATTGAGGACAAGCAAACGTTTAAGTGTAAGGATGTTGATAGTTGTGTTTTGTATTGTGTTTTAGGGTTGAATTTGTTATTTATTTAGTGTGAATTTGAGTCGTATGTGTGCATTTAAGGTGTAATTATGTTAGTTTGTGTGTTTTATTGTTTTTTATGGGTTAGATTAAGCCTTTGAGCTTAAATGTTATATTTTTGAGGTGTCATGATGCGTTTGTTAGTGTTTTAGGGTAAACGGGAAAGAACGATGAAGATTTGAGAAGTTTTCGGCTAAAGACATAGGCCACGATCTTGCATAGCAGGTCACGATCGTGACAGAGAAGGAAGAACCAGCAGCAGATAAGCCATGATCAAGCAACAAACCAAGTAAATAACCCAAATAAACTATCAAAAGCTAATAGAGTATGGTTCGGTTAACATAACGGGAATGAGTCTATAACAGAGGAGTAAATGTAGCAAAACAATAAGAAATAGTAAACAGAAAGAGCAAACAATAACAGGGGAGGGAGTTGCTCCGGGCACTTTTAGGCTTTCCACACTAGCTCTCACCCTTTGCTTCTAGTTAATGATCAACCAAAACAACTAACTGCTCATACTACCTACCTCTTTTTGTTGTTCTTTTTTGTCCTTTTTCTCAGCTGAAGCTCTCTGTTTCTTTGCCTCAACACTTCTCTCTATCTCCTTTTATTTCAGCCGAGTAAGTGTGTCTGTGTTGAGTGAAGAATGAAGAGTGAATGAATGATGACGCCGCACCCTTTTATCTTTTCTATTTGTAGCCTCGGCTAGGTTTAGGTTTTCATAACCCTTTAACCTATAGTTGCCACTTAATAAAACAGACAGATTAAGGAGTGCATAAGAATTTGCACTGGTGTGCATGAGGTGGTCACGGTGGTGATAAGTTTAGTCTCCATCGTAACTAACTTTTCACGGTGGGGACACCTTTAGTCACCACCTTTTTTCATTTTTTTCTTTTCCTTTCATGCAAATTTGCGTTAACTTTCCCTTCAAACTTAATGAAAAATTCACAAAATGATCTAATTAAAATTCATGCAATATTCACACCATTTCTACACATTTTATCTCATATTTTGAACAAAACATAAGGATTTATAACCAAAATCAAGATATGAAAGAAATTAAAAGTAATAGAAACTAGCCACTACAATTCCCTTATACTTAAACTATGATTATCCTTAAGCAAAATAAAGAAGGTTAGACTATGCAAGAACAAACAATGGAAACAACAATTTTCCCAAATAATAGTCAAAGATATCAACAATCATTTCAATAAACACAACTAAGAACTTGACACTTATAATACTCCATGACCAAGCTATTTTTCACATATTTAGCCAAAATCAGCAAGCACTTCAATTCAAAGAACCATCAATAAGTGTGATAGATACTCCACTCTGCATCCTCTTAAGCATTCAAAGGTAGGGTATATTCACTCATCATTCATTTCATGTAAGGTATCTATTATAAGCTTGCTTACTAATTCAATGTCCGTTACTTATATCAAACACAAGCATCAATTTGAAGGTCTTTATTTTGGTTGTAATGGGCCCAGACTAAGGTTAGAAAAAAGAAAAATCACAATTTAAAACCACAATATAAATTGAGCATTTAAAATAATGCAAAACAATGAACTATAAAACACTCAACATTTTCCTCTCATTTAACAAAATTAACGTTCCCCTTTTTTTTTTAACTTCTCCACTCTTACTTCCTTTTTTTATCTTCTCTTCCTTCCTTTTTTTATCTTCTCTTCCTTCCTTTTTTTTGTTTCTTTTTCTTTTTCTTTTCTTTATCTTTTTTCTTTATCTTTATCTTTTTTCTTTATTTTTCTCTTTTTTCTCTTTTTTTCATTTATTTATTTAGAAAAGATCAAGATTAGAAGAGAAAACTGTATAGGAGAGATACAAATTATTACAACCATACCTATTCCTAACTTAAAAGCCAATTATATGCTATAATTCCCCCACACTTATTCAAACAATACTTCCCTAAACCCAAGCATATCCATTCAAATGCTCAACTTGTCATATGGTAGTTACAACAAAGATGATAAATAATTAAGGTCAAGGCTTATATTTTGGGTTTAAAGAAAGAAAATGTTTCATGTTAAGCTCAAAGGGGGTTCACTAAAGATAACTTCATGGTGGTTTTTTAAGAAAAAGGGTAAATCCTAACTGCCTTCATCATTTCAAAACTTCCCCACACTTAAACATCATACTATTCCTAATGTGATACAAAAATGTAAAAGAGAGGTCCAAGACAAAAGACAAAAATTAACACAAACAAGGATAAGCATTAAAAAATAAAAGAAATTAAACTAAAAGCATTAAAAACTAAAAGAAATTAAACTAAAATGTAGTAAAAATAATGAAAAGAAAGAGATAGAAATATGATATGAAAGTGTGAGTGGTGGCTGCGTTGATGCATTGTGAAGCATAACAGTAAACATGGCGTCCTTTATTAAGGAGTGGTGAAGAACTGTAAGGAAAAAAAATAGAAGAGATTAAAAAGTAGGCCTATGTACACAAAGTAAATAGATTAAGTCGAGCTTCAGTAAAAAGAAATTAAAAACAACTAATTGAAAAGAAAAACAAAAATTATATGGGTTGCCTCCTGTTTAGCACTTCTTTAATGTCTTTTAGCTGGACACCTCAACCGTTATGCTCAGGCTAGGTAGCTCAAAGTGATTGAGTCCATTGCTTTCTTCTCTTTATTGGGACCTTTCCTTAAGAATTCGCCAACCTCTCTCTTAGTTGTGTCTACCCGTAATTGGCATTATTCATTACTCTCTTTAACTAAGTCTAGCTTCTTTTCTTTTTCCTGCAAGTCAAAATCAAAATCTACAGCATTAACTTGATCAATAAAAGAACAATCTTTAGAAATAGTAGTAATAAGAATAGGTTAAACATTGAAGATTGACCGAAATGATCATGCTCAGCTTTTCATTGTTCACATCAATAAAGGTATTAATAGTGGCCATAAAAGGCCTACTTCAAAGTATGGTGTGCTACTTCTCTTGTTGTTTAACCTCCCCTATGTCTAAGACCACAAAGTCTGTAGGAACAATCAATCTATCAACCTTCACCAACACATCTTCCATTATTCCTTTCAAATAACAGATTGACCTATCAACTAATTATAGGCACATATTAATTGGTCTTAGCTATCTTAGATCCAGCTTCTCATAAGTAGAGTGAGGCATAAGATTTATTCTTGCTTCAAGACCAAGCATACCCTTAACCTCATCACTATTACCCATTGATACTTGCACGATAAAACGTCCTAGATCTTTTAGTTTGGGGGTAAATGCGGCTACAAAATTGTATTTACTACGTACAAAACTAGCACCTTATTTTTTAGGTTCAAACTTTCGTTTCTTAGTGCTTAGTTCCTTGAAGAACTTGACATAAATCGAAATGTTCCTAATCATATCTAACAAGGATAGATTAACATTGACCTTAGAAAGCATATAATATAGATAGGATCCTTAAGGTGACTTGGATATGGAATTGATGGTCGATAAGGATCCGTTACCTTGTGCAGTTTTTATCCTTTATTGTCCTTGGTGTCATGCTTAAGTTGTTTACCCTTTTGAATGTGATTTGAATAGTTTCTCGCATTGCTTTCTCATTCCACTCATCTTCTTCTTTTATGAAGCTTTCCTTCTCTTAATTATAAACATTAGATAGCTTAGAAGGAAACTCAACATGATTGTCAATCACTTTACCATTTCTCAAAACAGTGATTGCTTAGACTTGCTCAAGTTGACTAGGTAACTTTCTCTTTTGATTGTTGTGCATTTCAGTAACAAGTTGCCCTACTTGGATCTCAATCCTCTTCACAAATCCCTCCAAAGAGTCGAACCTCTTCCTGCTTTTAAGTTATATCTTGAATAAATGTATTCAGGCTTTCCTCTAAGGAATGCTTGCTCAGTGGGTTTTGATTTAAGGATTTGTTTTAGTAATAATTTGGCCTTTGAAAATTTTGGTATTGTTGTTGGGGTTGTATTGGTGGATTGTTGCTCTTCCAAAAAAAATTGGGGTTGCTTCTTTAACCAGGATTGAAGGTGTTTGAATATGGATCATTTTGCTCCCTTGGTTAAAAATCGTTAAGTGCATTCACTTGTTCCTCCCCATCAAAAGGTTCGTAAGAATACGTACAAACATTCTCCATGACCATAAGTTCCACATATATCACACACTTATTAATTTAGAATGTGTTAAGGTAGTCTCGTAATTAGCATCTTTACATGCCTCGTTAACTCAGCTAACTACACAACCAATTCTTGATTCGAGCTCGCTTTATGATCTCTAGCTCTTCTTCCCCTTATGCTCTTTTGTTGATAATTAACCCCCAATATTTTGAAGATTTCATAAGTTTCTTTAGTCATCCTCTTTCTTATAGCTCCTCCTACTGCATTGTCTACCGTGTACTAGCACTACTGTGTCAACCCATCATAAAAGAATTGGTTTAACATGTGAAGCAGAAAATGATGGTGTGGGCTTTGTATCAGCAAGAGCTTAAAGCATTCCCATGCCTCGTGGAATTGTTCTCCCTCCATCTGAGGGAAGGTAGCTATCTTGGTGCACAAATCAGATGTCAAATTTTACCATGAATTTGTTGTACACCTCTTCCAATGTAGTCAATGAATTAGGTGGAAAGGTCATTAGTCACGCCTTGGCCCGATCCTTCAATGTGTATGGGAAGCGCCTCATCCTGAGTTGATCCTCATTTAGGCCATCCAAAGGGAATGATTGAAAAATGGTATAAAATTCTCGAATGAAATATAAAAGGGTCTTCATTAGGAACCCTATAGAAAGATGGCAGCATGATGTAATATATACTCTTCAATTTGTAATTTCTAACTGCCTCTCCCAAATGTATACACAACGGTGTAGTACTAATCACTGGTCTGGCACACTCCTTCATCACCAATTGCCTTTCACCCATCTTATGGTTATTCACTTGATCTTCGCACTTGGGTTCCTCGCAATCACCTTCAGAGTCCCCTGAAGATCTTCGTCTTCAATGTATGTTATCAGTAAAAGGGATGGGTTCACTTTCTAAAAATCTCCTTCCTAGCATAGACCAAGTGAATTCACTACCTAAAGTTCTCCTACCTAACACAAACTAAGGAAAGCACTAAATTAATAACAAAAAGTACAAAACACGTTAACAAAATAACACAATAAAACATGCATGCATGAACAAAAACAAACAATCAAAATCACTTAAGCAAATAAAAAAATCAAAATTCATTTAAGTTTAAATGCTAAACACCTCCCCACAATGTTTCTAAAAAACTTGTTATGCCCAAAAAGTTCTAAAAAGGCCTAAGCTATCCTGCTCACAAATATACGAGGTAGTTGTCATGATTACCTAAGATCGTCTCCGATGGAGGTGAAATTAGTTAACTTAAATTAATCTTGAATGAAAAATAAAAACAGTTACAAATGTAATCCTAAACATTCTATCCTGATTATTGGCTAAAGTCTTAAAAGAAAAATCACACAATTAAACTAAAAACTAAACTGAATTGACCGGAAGCAAAAATGAGTGGAAATCAAAGTGGAAAACTAATTAATTTTTCTTGGGGAAATGACTGGATAGTTGTCTTAACAAAATTAACACTTTGGCTCTAAAATCAACTTAAATAATTAACTAAATCTGACTTTCGTATTTGACAAGTTATCACTTGATTTAATTATGGAAACCCAACTATTAATTACCATTTAGGTTAATATATTTCTAATTCTCATCCTAAGCTTCTATAGTTTCTCATTCCATATTAAACTTTTTCTCTTAGTCCTTCATTTAGTACCAAAATGATGCAAAGTTTGATCATGCTATTGCATCCATTTAGTTCAGAAACTATAGCTAAGACAACAACACAATCCCTCAATCATGTGTACTTGACTGAAATAACTAGATTAATCCTCACAAAAAGAGATCAGTCCATCACAGGAATCATAAGATTCACCATCTTTAAACACTTCAATCCCATCTTGATTAGTATAAGAGAAGTATTAAAGCAATAAATCAAGTAAATAACCCAAATAAGCTATCAAAAGCTAACAGAGTATGGTTCGGTTAAGCATAACAGGGCATGAGTCTATAATAGAGGAGTACATGTAGTAAAAAAAAAGAGATAGTAAACAAAAAGAGAAAACAATAGTAGGTAAGGGAGTTGCTCTTGCCAGTCTCAAGCTTTTCACATTAGCTCTTGCCCCCTGCTTCTAGTTGATGATCACCTAAAACGACTAACTGCTCATACTTCCTATCCCTTTTTATTGTTGTTCTCTTTCCTTCTTCTCAGTTGAAGCTCTTTGTTTCTCCGCCTCCATACTTCTCTATATCTCCTTTTTTTAAAACCGAATAAGTATGTCTGTGTTGAGTAAAGAATGAAGAGTGAATGAATGATGTCGCCGCCACCCTCTTATCCTTTCTATTGTAGCCTTGTCTAGGTTTAGGTTTTTCATGTTCCTTCAACCTGTAACTATTGCGTAATAAATCAAATGGATTAAGGAGTGCATAAGAATTTGTATAGGAATTCATGAGGTGTTCGCGATGGTGACAAGTTTAGTCACCAACTTGTCAAGGTGGTGAGATGTTAGGTCACCATCGTGACTAAGCTTGTCACGATGGTGACAAGTTAGTCACCACCTTTCTTTGTTTATTTTTTCTTTTCCTTTTATGTAAATTTACGTCAACTTTCCCTTCAACCTTATGCAAAAATTTTAAAAAATAATTCAATTAACATTCATGCAATATTCACACAATTTATTTCACATTTAGATCAAAACATAAGGACTTATAACCAAAATCAAGATATGAAAGCAATTGAAAGCAATAGAAACTAGACACAAAAAAATGCATATCATGAATTGTATGATTAGTACGAAAGGTTAACAGCGAAGTATTTTAAAGAAGTTTAGAAGTCCAAGAGCAATGATGCATCTCTGAAGAGTAAGATTAAATCATTGGAATCTGTGAATGAGAAGTTGACGATTAGGAATATGTCGCTTGAGGTTGGCTATAAGCAAAAGGTTTTTTAAAAGGAAGTTCTAGAAGAAAGAGTAGCTAAGTTGGAAAATACGTTGCTAAAAAATGAATATGATAAGGTAAGGCAGTTAGAAGAAAAAGTCGCCACCTTAGAACTTGAAAAAGGGAAAAGCACTACAAGGATCATATCTCTAGAAAAAGATCTAGAAAATTTCGTTGATGGAAGGAAGAATCTTGATGCATTGATTGGTAGTGGTAAATACATTTATGGTAAGGTCAGAATAGGATACAATGTAAATAACAATATCAATTCACAAAAAAATTTCTTTGTTAAATCCAGCAGTAGTTATAGACAAGATAGCAGGAACCTGCTAAGTGGCAAAAATCATAACTATCATTCATCTATTTCGTGCGATTACTATGGTAAACATGGTCACATTAGTCATTCTTGTAATTTTCATAAAAGGAAATTATCTCAAATGTATGTTTGGAGGCCAAAAGGTTAAAATACTAACTCAAAAGGACCTAGAAAAATTTGGGTACCTAAAATGAAATAATGCTTTATGCAGATATGTTTCAAAATGGAGACAAGGGAGAATCAATGGATAGTTAATAGTAACCGTTCAAGACACATGATGGTGAAATATCACACTTCAACTACATTGATAAAAAAGACAGAGGTAATGTTATCTTCGCAGGTAAAAATAAACATAGGTCACTAGAATTGGTAAAATTGGTTATTCTGACTCTACCTCTGTTGATAACGTTCTCTTTGTTGATGGTTTGAAACATAACTTTTTTAGTGTGAGTCAGCTATATGACAAAGGTTACAAAGTCACTTTTTATGTATCTTACTGTGAAATTGTTGATATTCATAATGATAATATTGTGTTTATTGGTCCTAGAAATCAAAATATATATTGTGCTCAACTGGAAGACATGTCCTCATAAAATTTTAAGTGTTTTGTCTCTTTAGAAAATGTAGAAGATTTGGACATGCCAGTATAAGCATTCTATCAAAATTGTCCAAAAACAAATTAGTAAGAGGACTACTGACCTTAAAGTTCGAAATCAATTAGAAAAATTCAGATAGAAAAAGGGTATTGCATCACTTCAATTCAGAGCAATCATGGAAGAGATTTTGATAACAAAAAGTTTGAAGGATTATGTGATAGTAGGGGTATAACTCATAACTTCTCTTGTCTAAGGACACCTTATCAAAATAGAGTTGTAGAGAGAAAGAACAAAACTTTGGTTAATATGGTTAAGACTATGTTGTGTAAAAATGGACTACCTCATGGATACTGGATATAAGCAGTATCCACGGTATGTTATGTACTTAACAGATGTCTTATGAGACCTATTCTAAAAAAGACCCCTCATGATTTGTGGAAATGAAGAAAATCAAATGTTGCTTACTTTCGAGCATTTAGGTGCAAGTGTTTTGTGCTAAATAATAGAAAAGACAACCTTGGAAGTTTGATGTGAGATCAGACAAAGCTATTTTCTTGGGCCACAGTACTACTAGTAAATGATTCAGAGTATATAATAAAAGAACAAAAATAGAGAACAATTGATACATGTGGTATTTGATGAAGCACTACCTTCGAGAACAATAACTGACTCAAATGTTGAAGAGCTTTCATTGGTACCTAAAAATGCATCATAGATTCAAACTACACCTATAATACCTTTAAAATCACAAAATATAGAAGGACCCTCTGAAGCTAGAGCATAGTAGGCTCTTTCATCTCAATAGGAGCCTATACAATGAAACACATTGAGAGAATGGAGAGGTTTTGATACACATCAATATATTCTTGGAGTCCCCTTTGAAAGTCTAAGATTTCAACTTTGTGGCTCTAATCACACAACTAAAACCAAAGTCTATTAAAGAAGCTTATACTGATGACAATTAGGTCTCATCTATGAAAGTCATGCTAAGTTAGTTTGATAAGAACAAAATGTGGAATCTGATGCCTCATGCACAAATCAAGTCAGTTATTGAAACTCATTGAGTATTTCAAAATAAACTTAAAGAAAATGGTAAGGAGGCAAGAAACAAAGCTAGGCTTGTAGCTTAAGGTTACAATCAACAGGAACATATTGATTTTGATGAAACTTATGCACATGTTACTAGATTGGAATCGATTAGAATTTTACTTGCTTTTACATGCTATAGAAATTTCAAGTTGTTCCAAATGGATGTCAAAAGTGCATTCTTAAATGCTTACATTAATAAAGAAGTATTTGTTAAGCAACCCCCAGATTTTGGAGATGAAAACCATCTGAATTACATATTAAGTTATCCAAAACTCTGTATGATTTAAAGTAGGCTCCTTGAGCATGGTATGAGAGGTTAAGTAACTTTCTTCTTAAGAATAACTTTGAAAGAGAAAAGGTCAATAAAACCTTATTTATTAAAAGAAAGGAAAGTGAATTACTTATAGTGCAAATATATGTTGATGACATAATATTTGGTGTTACTAATTCATCCTTCTTTGAAGAATTCTCAGCACTAATATGGAGGGAGTTTGAAATGCGCATGATAGGAGAATTATCATTCTTCCTCGTATTACTAATCAGACAAACAAAAAAAGGAATTGTCATCATCCAAGACAAATACACAAAGGAACTCATCAAGAAATATCATTTTGAGAATGCCAAGTCAATGGGTACTCCAATTTACACTTGAACTAAACTTGATAAAGACGATGAAGGAAAAGCTACGGATGAAACAAAGTATAGAGGAATGATTAGATCACTACTATATCTTACAAGATAAAGACCAGACATTATGCTTAGTGTGTGTCGCTGAGCATGCTTTCAATCAAATCCAAAAGAAAGCCATCTTCAAGTAGTCAAAAGAATCTTTTGATATCTCCACGGAACTATGGGTTTTGGACTTTGGTATCCAAAAACTGATTCATTTGACATAGTGGGATATTGTGATGCAAATTATACAAGTGATAAAATCGATCGAAAAAGCATAAGTGGTCATTCTCAATTTCTTAGAGGATGTCTAGTATCTTAGTCCTTTAAGAAGAAAAATTGCACAGCTCTTTTGATGACTGAAGCAGAATAAATTGTAGCTACCAGCTGTTGTGCTCAAATCTTATGGATAAAGCACCAACTACAGGATTTTTCATTAAAATTTTCTCATATTCCTATATTATGTGATAATATTAGTGCTATAAATTTTTTAAAAAATATTGTTCATCATTCTAGGACTGAGCATATAAAAATCAAACATCACTTTCTTAGAGATTAGGTTTTAGAAGGAACTAATGATCTTTTGCATGTTAATACTGAGAATTAAGTAGCTGACATTTTTACCAAGCCACTATCTGAAAATGAATTTTGCGTGTTAAGAAAAGAGCGCGGTATATGCAAACTCTTTGATATTATTTCTACATAAATATTCTCTGCTGCTTGTTTTTGCATTTCATTTAGTAGGCTCCTTCTATTTTGTTTCCTTATAAACTCTCTTGGTTTGGTGGGCCCTTTAGAGTTTAGAAGGCTCCTTTTCTTTTTAAGGCTTCTCCAGGGTTAACATTCTAAGTGACACATAAATAGGGAGTCATTAATGGCCTGTTTTAACCTTTTTTTAAAATGGGTGCAGTTTGGTAACTCTACATATGTATCTATCAGAAGATACGCAACCAATTGCCTTTCCTCTTCTGGTTTATACATCTACTCATCCTCTCATGAGATCAACGCTCAAGAATCACTTAGTATACCCTAAGAAAACTTCTCTTGTCTTCCCTGTTATTCTCTTTGCACCCTAACTCTCTATATTTCCTCCTGTTTCTCCCTCTCAAACTTCACCGAAATTTCCTAAAATGATAAGAACAAAATCAAAAGGACAAAATAAATTTTTGGCCTCAACTTTTAACCTTGAAAAAATACCTTGTCATAAATAAACCTTTACTTATGATTCCTCATCTTTGTCTCCCATTATAGGTTCTATGGATGCTACAACCTGATAAGTGTAAAGTTCATCATGTTGAGTTGATATGTGTTTAGCCATTAATTCGATCATTTAATATATGTTTAGGCTAGAATTGTGTTAGTTTATTAATTATTTGTATTTTCTAGTGTTTTTGGGTCTATATAGAAGAACAGAGGAGTTTTAGAGGAAACCCTGGCTATAACACAAGCCCACAATCGTGGCAAGTAGGCCACGATCGTAACAGAAGCACCAGGATTGGCCTACGATCATAGCAGGTAGGCGATCATAGCAAGTAGGCTATAACTGTTACAGAAGCACCAGGATTGGCCCACGATTATGGCTTGCAAGCCTGGAATTGTCCTTGTGTTTGTCCTAATATGCCACGATTGTGACAAAGAGCTTACTCAAGGGCCACAACAGTATCATATAGGCCATTATCGTGGCCAGTGTCGAGACAAACACAGGGACTTTTCAGTTTTTTCTAATCCCGAAAAACCCTAAGTGACTAAAACACATACACATATTTAGCAGCTACCAATTCATAAGTTTTGTGACTGTTCACAAAAAGTCGTAAGTTTCAAGGTGCAAAAGGTGGGAATTGAGACTGATAATCAAGAGCTTCCATCAATCTTCCATTTTTCTAATTTTTAGTTACAAAAAGGAAAGAAAGTTACTATTGTATTTTTTTTGTTTTTAGTATTTTTTGTATTCTGAAGAATATGGATATTATTGAATTTGATCCTATTATGATTGGCTGAATTTATTGTATAGATTATTTTCAAACTACTTGTTAAACTTCTACTTTGTTGTTTTGAATGAATGAATGCTTTTGATAAATATTGTGTTTAAACCTTACATTATAGTGAGAAATTGAGTTGTTCAAATTGTATAGGACTGTACAATGAGAGTTGTCACCCTATAGACTTGCATTTATCAAGTTAATTGATTAGTTAGAGAGAGATCTTGACTAAGTAGTTGATTACCCACAGGATAGCTTCATAACTAGTTAAATTAGTAGACTGATTTTGTAGATTGAGAGATTGCTTAGACAATTCCATTTAATTTGGCTAGGGACATTTGATTACACTTTAAGAGAGGGTGATTGAAACATTAGGACATCTTAGGTGAGGCATAATTTAATCAACAAGGTAGGAGGGAGATAAGATAGGAAAAAAATGATCTCTAATCTTTAATCTTGAAATCAAAGTCTTCGTACTTTTGTTACATTATTTGTTCCTTACTAGTTTGTTTGATTTTATTTATTTTTCAGTTTCTATTTTTTGAATTTGATTCTTAAACAAAGCACAACCTAAATTAAGTGGTGCCTAAGCACAATCTATGTAGGACAATTTTTCTTTTTACTATAAGTAACGACCTATATACTTATATGTTTTAACAGTAAACAAGTAGTTTGTTTTTGCATTCAACAAGTTTTTGGTGTCATTTCTGGGGATTGTTTTGTTTAGCGTCTTGTTAAGTTTGGGTGACATTGATTTAAGAATGTTTGATACTCTTCCTTGCATGTTTACAAGTGCATGAACACAAGGAGCACGAAAAGTTCTAACTAGCTTAGCGAAGAAGAGTTTTCAATCATTACAAGGCACAAAAGAGAGCTAAAAAGAGCTACATGTCAAGACATAATAAAAAGGAAAATGGTAGAAGAAGGAGAGTAAGGAGGGGTTAAGAGGACATTGATGGACTTTATGAGGCTAGGTTTCAGTCCTCAAGGAGTTGCAAGTTTACGGCTCAAGCCAATAACTTTAAGATCAAGCTGGCACTCCTCATCATACTTCAGAGCAGTTTGCAGTTTTATGGTTTATCAAATGAAGATCCCAATGCCCATCTTGCTAATTTCTTGGAGATCTATGACACCTTTAGGTTTAATGCGATGTCTGATGATGCTGTGAGGTTAAGATTGTTTCCTTTTACCTTAAAGGATCGGGCAAAAGCATCATATAACTCACTCAACTAAGGGTAAATCACTACTTGGGAGTAGCTAGCCTAGGCTTTCTTAGCTAAGTACTTCCCCTTGACCAAGACAATAAAAATTATCAAGGAGATCACAAACTTTCAACAAAGTGATGGGGAGTCATTATGTGAAGCCTCGGAGAGATTTAAGGAATTAGATATGGGTTGCCACTACCACAACCTTCCGAGCGGCTTCTTTTCGCAAACATTCTACAATGGTATGAATCAGAGCATAAAGGGAACCATTGATGTAGCTATAGGAGGGTCTTTGATGAAGAAAACTATAGATGCAGCTTATGACCTTTTGGAAGAGTTAACGAGCAATAGCTACATATGGTCAAATAAAAGGAGTAGACAAGGTCCAAAGAGAAAAAAGGGATGATTTCAATTAAATTGGTGAGAGCTTTGCAAGCACAGATTACTGCCCTCACCAAGCAGTTGAGCAACATGCAAAGAGCTTCTTCATCTATAGTTAACGTCATGCAATTATAATGTGAGTTATGTGGGCAGGACAATCATGGCATAGCTGAATGCTTCTTATTAAGAGCCAGTGGTACAGAATAAGTAAATTACTTGGGCCAGCTACAAATAGGTAATAATCTATATACTCTAACACTTACAATCATAAATGGAAAAACCACCCAAATTTTTTGTGGAATACTAACAATGCAAGTGACCAAGTGAGAGCACAAGGACATCCTAGATTTCAACAAGATCAATTTTGGTCTTTGGAGAGAAAAATGTAAAAGTTAATAGATGTATTGGGTTTAAAATTCTTAAGCTAAGAGGAAGGTTAAAGAAGACAAGAAGAGAGTTAGAAGAGAATAGAGGAAAAGTTTGACCAAATTATGAAGAACCATGCTTCATCTATCCACAACTTGGAGGCACAGTTAGGTCAACTTGCTAATGTTTTGTCTTTTAGGAACGTAGAAAGCTTAAAAAGCAATATTGAAACCAATCCAAAGTAACAACTCAAGGCCATCACACTTACGAGTGTCAAGTAATCGGAGGAGCCAAGTGTGTAGAAGGATAGCCCACAAAAGGAGAAAGCCAAAGGCAATAGATTGAAAAAGAGAAGGTAGAAGAGAAATAAGAAGAGAAGCCATATGTGCCACCACCACCCTACAAGCATAAGATTCCATATCCGTAGAGGGTGAGACAACATCAAATAGACATGCAATTCTCCAAATTCTTAGAGAAGTTGAAGAAGCTTCAGATTAATTTATCTTTAGTGGAGGCATTGGAGTGTATGCCCAAGTATGCAACGTTTCTTGAGACGTATTGACGCACAAACAAACTTGGAAGGACAATTAGAGAGTGACCTTGACAGAGTGCTATAGTTTGATCATCACAAGCACAATGCCTTCAAAACTACAATATCCAGGGAGTTTTACTATTCCATATGTTGTTGGTGATTTTGAATTTTCTAAATACTTATGTGATTTAGGCAAAAGTAATAACTTGATGCATTTATTTATTTTCAAGAAATTGGGGCTAGGAGACATCAAGCCAACATCCATGCTTATCCAACTTGTGGATCAATCCATCAAGAGGCCATTTGGGGTAGTAGAAGATGTTCTGGTAAAAGTGGATCAATTTATAATTTCAATTGATTTTGTTGTGTTGGATTTTTAAAAAGATAGGAATTGTCCATTAATTTTAGATAGGCCCTTTATGAATACTGATAAGGCATTAGTTGATGTGCATAAAGGAAAATTCATTTTGAGAATTGGAGATGAGCAGGTTGAATTCAATATGACTAAATCTTGGGAGAAGTCGGTGGATGGAAGTGCATGTATGAAGATTGATGTTGTGGATGATTGTGTGAAGGAAGTTGAGGAAGTTGTTGAAGTGCATATGGATGAGAGTGTGAGCAAAGAGGAATTGTGTGAGGAGGGTAAGCAAGAGAAGTTTGGAAGAAAGGATGCACCCACACCACCCTCTATTGTAAAACCACCCACTGTAGAACTAAAATCCTTACCTTCCCACCTGAGATAGACATTTCTAGGTAAGGACCACAGCCTACCCATCATCATTTCCAACTAATTGGATTTTAAGTAAGAAGAGAAAGTGGTTGAGACCATTAAGAAGAGGATGAGAGCCATGGGGTGGCAATTTTTGATATTAGGGGGATTAGCCCCAATGTGGTGATGCATAGATGCATATGATTAACCTTGAATAAGGATATAAGACAATGAGAGAGAGGTAAAGAAGGTTAAATCCAAATATGCAGGAGGTTATGAAGAAGGAAGTGGTGAAGTTTTTAGATGCGAGCATTGTATACCTAATTTCAGATAGCGAGTGAATGAGTCTAGTGCAATGTGTGCTTAAGAATTAAGGCATGACAATGATGGAGAATGAAAAAGGTGAAAAGATTTCCACTAGGACCATCACAGGTTGGAGAGTGTGTATTAATTATAGGAAGCTCAATCACTAAGAAAGACCATTTACCATTACCTTTTATGGACCAAATGATTGAGAGGGTGGCTTTTATGCTTTTTATTATTTTCTCAATGGATATTCAAGGTATAATAAGATGTTTATATACCTATAGGATCAAGAGAAGACCACTTTCACTTGTCCTTATGGGACTTTTGCTTACAAGAGGATGCCTTTTGGGTCTATGCAATGCACCAACCACATTCCAAAGGTGCATGATGGCTATCTTTACAGATATGAATGAAGACTTTATGGAGGTATTTATGGATGACTTCTCTAATTTTGGAGACTCTTTTGATCATTGTTTGTTTAATTTGGATAGAGTGTTTCAAATATGCAAGGAGTCTCATTTGGTCTTGAATTGGGGGAAGTGTCATTTCATAGTCTAAGAGGGAGTTATTTTGGGTCATAAGATCTCATGTAGGGAGATTAAGGTAGATTGAGCTAAGACTAAAGTGATTGAAAAGCTCCCAACTCCTACCAACATCAAGGGCATTTGAGCATTCCTTAATCATAAGGGGTTCTACAGATAGTTCATCAAGGACTTTTCTCTTATTGTTGACCCTTGATTGACTTGTTATTTAAAGATGTGTCTTTTTTGTTTGATGATGATTATTTAGATATTTTTAACAAGTTAAAGAAGGCACTTACAAAAACACCTATTTTGACATTTCTAGATTGTTCACTTCTCTTCAAGATCATGTGTGATGCAAGTGACCATGTCATTGGTTGTGTACTCAGATAGCGAAAGGAGAAGAGGTTACATGCAATTTACTAAGCCAACAAGACCTTGACGAGAGCACAATTAAACTACACCACTATTGCGAAGGAGTTGTTTGAAGTGGCATTTGCACGTGAAAATTTTCGTTCTTATCTTTTGGGCTCATAAGTTATTGTTTTTACAGATCATGTGGTGTTGCACTATCTTTTTGCAAAGAAGGATGTCAAGGCTAGGCTCATCCGATAGGTGCTTCTGCTCCAAGAATTCAACATTGAGATTAAGGTTAAGAAAAGGGCATAAAATGTTGTAGCGGACCACCTATCATGACTTGAAGGGGTACAAAATCAAGAGGAAGAGGAAATTGAAGAGCATTTTCCTAATGAAGCATTAATTATGGTAGAAAATCCTTTTCTTCCTTGGTTTACAGATATTGCCAATTATCTCTTAAGGGGTATTCTTCCCCCTTATCTCTCGTATCAACAACGAAAGCATTTCTTATTTCATTGTTCTTGCTATATTTGGGATGAAAATGTGTTAACAGTTTTATTCACAAATGTGTCCCCGAAGATGAAATGCCTGAAGTTTTGACTCAGTGTCATAATTCAGTTTATGCAGGACACCATAGAGTGAACAAGACAGATGCTCGCATTTTGGAATGTGAATTCTACTAGCCAAACTTGTTCAAATATGTCTGAGATTTTATATTGCATAGGTGCCAAAGAGTGGGTAATATTTTGAAAAGAGATGAGATGCCACTTAGAAACATCATAGAGGTACAGATATTTGATACGTGGAGCTTAGATTTCATAGGACCATTCTCATCTTCCCTAGGTAACTCTTATATATTGGTTGGAGTTGATTTGTGTCTAGGTGGGTCAAATTAATAGCTACTCCAACAAATGATGGCAAGGTAGTGCAACGATTCATTAAGAAGATCTTTACTAGATTTGGTGTGCCTAGAGCTATCATAAGTGATGGAGAGAGTCACTTTTGCAACAAACCCTTTGAGGCTCTTTTGAGGAGATATAATGTTCATCATAGAGTGGCAACCCCTTAGCACCCGCAAACGAGTGGCCAAGTGGAGGTGGTGAATAGAGAGTTGAAAAATATTTTGGAGAAGGTAGCGAACACTTCAAGAAAAGATTGGGCTTTGAAGTTGGATGATACATTGTGGGCTTACAAGATGGCTTTCAAAACTCCCATAGATACAACACCATATTGACATGTGTATGGCAAGGCTTGTCATTTACCAATGGAGTTGGAACCTAGAGCCTAATGGGCAATTATAAAATTGAACATAGATTGGAAGCTAATAGGTGAGAAGGGATTGTTACAACTTGATGAATTGGAGGAGTTAAGGTATGATGCATATAAAAATGCCATGTTGTATAAGGAAAGGGCTAAGAAGTGGTATGATGCCCATAACAAGAAGCAGGAATTCAAGAGTGGGGCTTATTGATTTTGTTCAATTCATGACTTCAGTTATTTCGCAAAAAGCTCAAGTTAAGATAGAGTGGCCCCTTTAAGGTTATTCAAGTGTTTCCACATAGAGCTTTGGAGCTAGAAAATGATAAAGGAGAAACTTTTAAGGTTAATGGGCATAAGGGCAGGCTATACTTTGGAGGGCCATTCTCACAAGAAAAGGAAGTACTTTCTTTCCTTTCCCTCACTATTTCATGATTGCTTATAGAATGGTCAAGCTAATGACTTTAACTTAGCATATTTGTCTTTCGTTTGCTTGACTTTATGTTAATGTGGTTTTGCTTTGATTTGATAGTGTTTAGTTTAGTTTTGATTGGGTTTTAACTTGTTTCACCCTTTGATCTCTTATTGTTTAGGTGCTCAATGATGTGTTTTAAGGTTATTTGAAGGTTTGTTATGCATCCCAGCTTGTTGGAAGACCAAAGGACGAGAGAAAAAATACACCACCTCCATCGGCCCCACCCCCATGAGACCATCTTACCTTTAATCTTTTTTATTATTATTCTTATGTTTTGTGTTTTGTTTTTCATTATGTTGTTGTCAGTTTTGGGTATTATCCTTTTCACATTGAGGAAAATGTGTTGTTCAACTGTGGGAGGTAGTTTGTGCATTCGTGTTTACATTTGTGCTTATCATTTATGATGCATATTAGGTTGTTAGTATTAGGTGTGTCATTTCCCTTACATTTGAATATTTGTGATGAATGTGTTAGCTTCTATTATGCTAGTTGGAAAGAGATTTAATGCACGCATGAACTCAAATTAGGCTACTTGACTGAAGAGTGAACCATGTGGAGTGATGAAAGTAATTGGCTGCATAAGCTTACTCAGAGCTTGACACTTAAGTAATAAGGTAGTGTATAAAAGCATAATGGATTTTCATTTGATCCTATGTGAGGAATTGAGCCTTTATGTCTTGGCTTGGAATCACCCCATTTCTAAACCCATAAACCCCATTAGCTTGCCCAATCACAAGTTAATAGAGTGTTAATGATACTGTAGTTTGGAATTTTTTTGGCTACAATTTTTTTCCTTTATAAGATGCTTTAAGCAGATTTTAGTGCTTTTACTCGTAGAGCATATTGCATATAGTTGCTGCTTTTGTTCATTGTTTCTTTATTATGATAAAAAAATAGAAAAAGGGAAAAGAACAAAATCAAATGATACAAAAAAGAAAAAGAAAGAAAAGAAAAAGGAATAACATGTAGTAGCTTCAATAAGTGTAGAATATTAATCATATCCATTTGCATATCTCAGAAGTTTCCCTTTTTCATCCCTTTGTACACTTAGTAATTTATAAGTGCTTATGATAAACCCCTGAAACCTTTTTAAACCACCTTAATCCTAGCCACATTACAACCTGAAACAAATTCCTTTTGATTTATCTTAGCATGTAATCATTATGGACAAGAATTGGTTTATTAGCAAGCCTGTGATAGTGTGGTTTCCTATAGGAAGTTTAAGCAAAACACTAACCATCAAACATTTGAGAGAAATGAGCAAAATCCGTAAGGAAGGTCCATTTTGAGTTTATACTTATCTTTGAGTGATGGTTTCATAAGTTGAGTTTGCTTATATGCACTAATGAAAATTAGTCATGATATATGTATTGACCTTTGAGTTGGAAAAATTTTGAAGGATTGCATGCTTTAATCTTTTTGAAAATAAAGTGATAGAATTTTATTGGTTTTATTTCATTTTTACTTGAGGGCAAGCAAACATTTAAGTATGGGGATGTTGATAAGTGTAAATTGCATCATGTTTTAGGGCATAGTTGATACATATTTAGCCGTTAATTTGATCATTTCGTATGTGTTTAGTTTAGAATTGTACAATTTTGTTAATTAATTGTGTTTTCCAGTGTGTTAGGGCTTATATAAAAGAACGAAGGAGTTTCAGAGGGAACAAAGGCTATAACTCAAACCCATGATCATGGCAGGCAGGCCACGATTGAGACAGAAGCACCAGGATTGGCCCACGATCATAGCCTACATGCCATGTTTATGATAGAGAGGTTACTCAAGGGCCACAGTCATGTTATATAGGTTGCGATCGTGGCCAGCGTAGTGACAAACATGGGGACACTTCCAGACTCAAGCTTTCAAGGGACTTTTCGGTCTTTTCGAACCCCAAAAGACCCTAGGTGATTAAAACACATACACATATTCAGCAACCACCAATTCACGAGTTTTGAGGCTATTCATGAAAAGTCACAAGCTTCGAGGTGCAAAAGGTATGAATCGGGATTAATAATCAAAAGCTTCCATTTTCCATATTTTCAGATACAAAAAGGGAAGAAAGCTACCATTGTATTTTTTTATTTTTTTGGTATGTTTTGTATTCTTGGGAATATGGATATGGTTAAACTTATTCCTATTATGAGTGGCTGAATTTATTGTGGTGATTACTTTTAAACTACTTGTTGAACTCCTACTTTGTTATTTTGAATGAATGAATGCTTTTGATAAATGTTATGCTTAAACCTTACAATATATTGAGAAATTGAGTTGGTTAAATTATGTAGGGCTATACAATTAGTGCTGGCACCTTATAGACATGCATTTATCAAGTTAATTGATTAGTTAGAGAGAGATCTTGACTAAATGGTTGATTACTCATAGGATAGCTTTATAACTAGTTAAATTGGTGGACTGATTTTGTAGATTGACAGATTGCATAGTCAATTCCATTTAATTTGGCTAGGGACATTTGATTACATCTGGAGAGAGAGTGATTGAAACATTAGGAAATCTTAGGTGAGGCATAATTTAATTAACAAGGTAGGAGGGAGACAAGATAGGGAAAAAGTGATGTCTGATCTTTAATCTTGAAATCAAATTTTCTGCACTTTTGTTACATTATTTGTTCATTGCTAGTTTGCTTGATTTAGTTTTTTTTTATTTTTTATTTGAATTTCAGTCTTAAACAAAGCACAAGCTAAATTAAGTGGTGCTAAGCACAATCTTTGTGGGACAACATCCATTTTTTACTATAAGTAATGACTGGTAGTTGTGCATTAGTCGATGTTTTTCTAAGTAATTGACATGTGTTTCATGCATAATTGTTGATTATTGTTGTTGTTTAGGATTCCTTTTGTATATTTTCATTTAGTTTGATTTCCGTTGTTGTTTTATTATGTTTGATGTTAATTTAGGGTAAGAATTGATTATTTTTATGTAGAAAAGAAGATTGAGCAACTTGAAGATTGAACTAGAGATCAAAGAGGAGAGGAGAAGAGGAGACTCTCTATTGGCATGACTCCTATGATCGTGGGAACTATAATCTGAGACATTATGCAGGGCTTCATTAAACTTAGGATTTTTGGACTATTAAAAGAAAATAAAGCCTCCTTGGACAAAAGAGACGAAATCCTTCTGTAGAAAGAGCATCCTTGAGTGAAGAATACAAGTTTTTAGCCTTGAGGAAGGTAAAGATTCAAGGATTATCTTCAAGATTGGGGACACATCAACATAAAAAATTCCAGATTTTGGAAAAAAAAGAGAAGTTTCCTTTATTCAATTTTCTGTTTTTTTCTTTCTTCTAATCTTTGTAAGATGGATTATTTGTGTTGATGATGCTATAGAGACCATGATTGGTTGATTTAGTTTTAGGGATTGCTTTTGAACTATTTTGTTAAAACTCCTATTTTATTGAATTGAATGAAAGTGTCTTTGATGATTGCTGATTTTATTTCTATCTTACAATAAATTGAGAAAGTGAGTAAGGTTATATGTGTAGGATTGTACAACGAGAGTCGGCAATCTATAAACTTGCAATCATCACGTTAATTGATTAATTAGAGGAAAGATCTCAAATAATTCGATTGATGACCTATAAGACAATTTAATAACTAGTTAAATTGATGGAGTGATTGGGTCGGTTGAGAGATTGTTCAATTGATTCCATTTAATTTGATCGTTCAATTGTTATAATTAGATTAATAAAATATGAGGGACACAAAATAGGGAGAAAGTAATCTCGTCTTTAAATTCTTGATTCCAATTTTCTGCATTTTGGTATTCTTCATTGTTCATTATTTGTCTTTCAATTTTAATTTAATTTTCTAGATTATTTCAATTAAATAATTTCCTTTCTTAAACCAAGTTTGATTTGAATTAAGTGCTATTTAGGCATCAATTTCTTTAGGATAGATATCTGTTTTTTAACTACAAGTCACGACCTCTACACTTGCAATTTTTTAGCATAAAACAAGTATATTGTTTTTGCATTCAACAAGTTTTTGGTGTCGTTGTTGGGGATTGATTGTTTAGCATCTTGTTTAATTTAGATTACTTTAATTTAAGAGTTTTTGATACTTTTCCTTAGGTAATTGTAGGTGCATGAACATAAGGAGTACACAAAGATCAAGAAGAGTTAGTGAAGACAAATTTCCCGACATTAAGAGACACGAAAGAGAATTAAGATGGGCAAAGCATCTAAATTTTTCACAACAAGATATGGCTGAAGAAAGAGAACAAGGAGGATCGAAAAGGACACTGATGGATTTCATAAGGCTAGGATTTAGTCATTAAGGAGTGGTGAGATTGGTGGTTCAACCGAACAATTTTGATAAAAAGCTGGCACTCCTCAACAATTTACAAAATAGTGTGAAATTCTATAGGCTATCCAACGAGGATCCAATTTTTTGGAGATCTGCGACACCTTTCGATTCAATGGAATGTCTAACAATGTGGTGAATCATTCAAGTTGAAAGATCAGGCTAAAGCGTGGTATAACTCGCTGAATTTGGGGCAAATAACTACTTGGAAGCAGCTTGCCCAAGCATTCCTCGTGAAGTATTTCCCGCTAACCAAGACGACGAGGATTATCAAGGAGAATACAAATTTCTAGTAGAACGATGGCGGATCTCTCTATGAAGCTTGGGAGAGATTTAAAGAATTATAGAGAAGTTGTCCCCATCAAAACCTTCGAAGCGAGTTCCTACTGCAGACATTTTATAATGGAGTGAATCTGAGCATGAGAGGAAGCATCGATGCAGCAGTTGGAGGTTCATTAATGAGGAAGACTGTGGAAGCTATTCACGATCTTTTGGAGGAGTTAGCGAGTAACAGTTGCATGTGCTCATGTGAGAGGAGCAGATAGAGGCAGAAGGAACAAAAAGTTATGATACCCATTAACCCTATTACTGCTTTTTAAGCTCAGATCATTGCCATTACAAAGCAGCTGAACAACATGCAAAGAGTAGCTACCTCTACAGCAAAGGCGATACAAGTACAATGTGAGCTATGTGGGCAGAACAACCACCACTCAGCGAAGTGTTTTCTATTAAGAACTGGTATTACTAAACAAGTAAGTTACTTGGGCCAGTTGCAAAGAGGTAATAATCTGTACTCCAATATTTATAATCTGGGATGGAAAAACCATCTAAATTTCTCTTGGAATAATAACAATGCAGGTGTCTAAGTGAAACCGCAATGATCACCTGGATTTCAGTAAAACCAAATCGAATCGATGGAGAGCAAGATAGCAAAGTTTATGGAAAATTTTGGTTCCAAATTGGCAACTCAAGAAGAGAATCAGAAATGAATGTTTGTTAGCTAGGAGGAGAGTTAAAAAAGGATGGAGGAAAAATTCAACTAGATTGTGAAGAATTATACATCATCCATTCAGAACTTGGCGGTTCGGATATATCAACTTGCTAATGCTTTATCTTCTAAAATTATAGGTAGCCTACCGAGCAACACCTAAGTCAATATGAAGGAAAGAATCATGGCCATCATGTAAACTCAAGAAAGGGAAAGTGAACTTGAGAAGGAAAACGGAGCCAAGAGAGAAGTAAAAACAGTTTTGGAAGCCTTTCCAAGTGAACTAGGAAGCGAGCTGATCAGGGAACTTCAACTTAAACTTCCACATCATATTTTTGCTCAGCAAAAGTCATCTTTAAGTGGAGCAGTGAGGAATTCTAAGGAGGTTAAGTTAAGAAAAATGATGGATATAACAAATCAACTACAAACAAAGCTCATATTAAAGGAATCGATGCAAAAAGCATATCAGAAGCAAGTTCACACATAGCACAAAAGAAAGAAGACCCAGGGAACCTCTTCATTTCGTGCAGTATAAATGAAGTTAAGATAGCTAGGGCCTTTGCAGATTTAGGAGCCAATATCGACATGATGCCCTACACATTTAGTCATAATTTATGTTTAGGAGAGCCAGAGTACACTAAGATATTGGTGAAAATGGATGATAGAACAGTGCATCAGCCAAAGGGGATTATAAAAAATGTGTAGATACGGATTGATAAATTTATCTTCCTTGCGAAACCCCGATAGTTCTTGGGCAACCGTTCCCGGCTACATCTCGTTGGATCATTGACGTGGATGGGGGAGAATTAACACTAAGAATTAGAAAGGAGAAATTAACTTTCAAGGTGTCCAAGAAAGACTATCGTTCTCTTTTACCCTCAACAGATTTCAAGGGACCTAAACTCCAAGGAGGATGGGAAGATATTAAGGACCCTGGAAATGCGTTCAAGAAGAAATAATCGCTCAGGAAAAGGTGCAGGAAGGAAAACAATAAGGAAGGTAGAGTCCGTACTAGGGTGGATCATATACAGAGTTTAAGATCAGCTTCTGCACTGCCACCGTACCAGTCATTTAAATCGCCTTAAGAAAAAAGGAGAGTCGAGCTACTGACGTTAACAGAAGTGTTGCATAGGAGGCAACCCATGGAATTCTACTATCTTTTGATTGTTTTTATTGTTTATTTGATTTATTCAGTTATGATTGCGTTTAATTTGGTTTTGATTGATGCTTATTTGGATTTTCTTTGAATTTCAACATTTTTTTTTCAAATTTCTTGTTGATAATATTAGTTTGATGTGTTTGTACGTTATGAGATCATAGAGAACTAATACTAAGCTTGGAAGAAGGTTTAAAAGTGGAAGAATCACCCTATCCCAAGATTGTGGGAATTGGAGATATTCCCACGATCGTGGGAAATCTCTCTAGAAACTTTTTGTAGAGTAATCCCACGATCGTGGGAATTCCATCTAGATGGAAATTTAAGTTTCCCTCCCCTTTCCTTCTTTCCCTTATTCTTCAAAATTCACCCCTTCTCTCTCTAACCCAAGAAAAACTCTCCTCCCACTCTCTAAAACTCTTCATTTTCCTCTAGATTCTTGGTATTTTCTTCATATCTTTTCATTAATCTTACAATCCTTTACTCTTTTCATGAATTAATCATTCAAAACACAAAGATTTGGGTAAGATTTTTTTCCTCTCTCTAAAATATGAATTTTAGCTCTATTTCTCTTCTTTTTACAATGGCACCAAGGAAGATGATAGCTCGGTAACCGACTAATGAGCTTTACCTTCAAGTCTCCAATAAAGGTAAGCCCGATTTAGCAACAGCTTATCGTTCCCCATTTTTAATTTATTTAGAAGAAGAAGGTACACATTTTCGAGACCTTAGGGATAGAGAACTAGTCACTCCTTGTTATTTTGATTTTGAATTGCTAGAAACCATAGGAGTGAGGCTGGAAATTGAGCGACTAGCTGCAAACATAGGTTGGAATAGGTTTATTCGGTGTGATGTACCTATTTACCCTATGATGATTACAGAGTTTTTCACTACAGTCCGATATAACCCTAAAATTGATGTTTTTTGGTTTAGGTTATGCGGCAATGTTTATAAATTGGATTATACTTTTATGCATGGTATTTTTGATTTACCAACCACTAAACTTTTAGATGATCACGATGATTTTTATTTAGATGATTACTAGAAAATTTTGACAGGGGAAGAAAATTTTAACTCTAGGACTGCATCGAACTCTTTAATCCGTAGTGCTGAGCATTTACTTTTACACAAATTTATGTGTTTAATAAAACTGAAAATAATAAATACTCGGCCAAAGATCTTTTCTTTCTGTGGTGCATGGATCGAAAAATTAAAATTAACAAGCCTTTTAGGATTTTTAGATCAATAATGAGTGTTGTAAATAAAAAGAGTTCATATTTTGACATGTCTTATGTTATTACTGCTTTAGCTATGTTTTATAACCTTGATGTGGAAGATGTGCATACAACTCAATTTGATATATTTGGCATATCTTATTTGAGGCACTCCGTGATTTTGGAGTTCCATACGAAATCCTCAAACGCGTACTACAGTGAAAAATAGGAGGGGCACAGACATAACCATTTCCTAACCCTCCATATCCTAAGCAGTCCCGGACCTAGAAGAAGAAATAGTGGAGGAGGAACTGAGTGTACCAGTGGAGGTCGATCGATTTCAACAAATTCTTAACCAGATGGCCTCCAATCAACAGCAAATGACATCCCAAATCAACAAGCTCGGCACCCAAATACGGTAAGTCCATAAGAAGCAGTGTGGCTTGAAGAAGAGGTTCCTCAAATTCTATCAGAGGAACAATTTTGAATCTCCTTTGCCAACACCGTTGCCACAATCATCTCCATAAGCTTTTCTTACCCATTACTTTAAAATTTTGTTATTTCTTTTGTTTGGTTTCATTTCATTTTTGTTTAGTTTCATGTAATTTTCTTTTGTTTGGTTTGATGTTATTTTTGTATGATTTCATGTCATTTTTTGTTTAGTTTCATGTCATTTTCTTTTGTTTGGTTTGCTGTCATTTTTTGTTTGATTTGATTTCACTTGTTTATTTCAATTTCTTTTGTTTGATTTGATGTCATTTTCCCATATTTGGTTGTTGGTTTGACACATTTAGTACAATGTGATTTTTAAGTGTGGGAAGGTGACGTTGACTTTCTCAATTGCACTGTTTGCATTTTGTTAAATAGGATGCATGTTTAGGTATATCATGTGCTTTGTTCCAACAATGGAACCGCATTTGAATCATTTTTATGGATATTTTTTTTCCACTAGATGCATGCTTAATAGAGATGATTAAGGCCCTCTTTGTTTTAACCCTTGGCTTAAATGACCTACCTGTT
>JAOQML010121550.1:0-20058 GCA_027568935.1 Erythroxylum urbanii
TAACACTATCAACATTCAAATAATCCATCTTTACAAAGAAAGGAAGAGATTAAAATGATAGAAAGTGAATAAGAAAAATCCTCTTTTTTGCCAAAATATGGAATTTTGGTGTTGATGTGCTATTTTGCCTAATCTTGATGATGATCCTTGTTTGCAATCCTTCCTTGATGCTCCAAATGTGTGTTCTTCACCCAAGGATGGTCTTTCTACAGTTGGGTATCATCTCCTCTTGAAGACGGAGGCTTAATGATGTTTTTATAGTCCAAAAATCCTAGGTTTAATGAAGTCTCACAGATTGCCTCAGATTACAATTCCTAAGCCCGTAGGAATCTGCATAATTCCTACGAGCGTGGGAATTACAGGCAGAAACCTTCTGTTGTGATTTCCTACGTCTGTGGGAATTTGCCTAATTCCCACCAACGTGAGAATTGATCCCAGATGCAATCCTCTTGTCTTCTCTTTTATGTTCTCTTGTTCATCCTCCAACTTGCTTCCTCTCCTTTCCTACACAAAAATAAACAATTCTTACCCTCAATTAGCATCCAACACATAGAAACACAATGGAAATCAAACTTAATGAAAACATGCAAACTAAATCCTAAACTAGAGCGATAAGTAACCATTATGCAAGAAAACATATGCTAATTACCTATAAAAAACATATCCTAATGCAAACTTATCAGTCAACACTCTGCCCTAAAGAGCATGGCCAACCTAATCGCTGAATGATAGAATTTTCCTTTAAGCTTGAGTAGTATCTTCTTATCACATAAAACTCCTAAAGCACCTTGTATTAGGATATATATCAATATTGGATTAGGATATATATCAATACATGCTTGTAAGTATTATTATGTTATATTTTGGAAAGGTAATAAAGATCTTGAAGAATGTCCCACTTGTGGTTTGATAAGTGTGGATTTACATATATTTTATGTGACTATTGCATGGAAAGTACATGTGAACTAGGTTTTTCATCTTAATGTTTCATGATTGTGTGTATGTTATGCTTGTTTTATGTATTTTACGTTGCTTGTGGCATGTTAGTGTTTAATTATGTTATAGTACGTTTGTATATACATTTTGTGTTAGTTGGTGTGTTAACCTTATCATTACATCCAATGTGTGCATGTATAAGTATCATTGTGTGTGTTGTTATGTTGTGTATTAATTGACATGTGTTAAGGCATGATTAAGTGCTTATTTTCATGGTTTATTGGCAGGTTAAATGGTATAATTGAGTGAAGGAAGCATGGAAAAAAAGTTGTACATTATAACAAGAAATTACCAAACATTGGTGGTTATAACTGTGACTTTGTCAGTCACGACCGTGACTTAGAAATTTGGCTGGCACAAGATGTTTTAAGAACCATTAATTATACAAAATCAGGAGAACATGCTAGGAAAAGAGGAAATACATGAGTGGGTCGACACAAGGAGAAAAAGCCATAAAAAATGTGAGAGAGGGGAGTAAAAAGGACAACTATTGAGGTTTGATGTACCCACGTGGTGAGTCATTTAGGGCTGTATAGAAAAAAGGAAAGGAGGTCAAAAATGGGGGAACGTTGTGTGAGAACATAGTTGAACAAAGGATGGGCCGAAAGGTGGCATTTGGATCTACATATTGGAGGAGAACATTAAGGATTCTAAGGCTATACCAAAGCTGTCTAGATTTCTAGCTTACTTCCTCATCCAATAAGCTTCTTTTCCTATCTTTTTCTCTTCTTTTTCTTTGATTCTTTTTTTTTTGTTTATTGTATGGGCAGAAGTTTGGAACTTGTATTGAAGATGATTGAGTTGCATTTGATGTATGGCTAGGTAGTTTTAGGATTATTTTTACTCAACCTATGCATGACTTCACTTTTGTGCAATGCTATGATCATTTATGTATGTTTATGATATTTGGATGCTCATGCTTAGTCTACAAAGAGATATGGGGCTGAGAAATATGTTTTGTGTAGCATGAGAGTGGGAATTTATGTAGGACATTCCATTTATCAAGTTACTTCATCATTTATATAGAGAAATGGGATATGATATAACTATCTAAAGGGGTAATCAAATTTAATTAACAATTAGTTTAAGAATGGAGGTTGAGAGATCACATACTATATTTTAATCATTATTTTGGGATTATTTAGCCCAAGTATTGAGAGATAAAGGGTTGAGAAATTAGAAAATACTTAGGACTAAACATGATCATATTGACAAAAATTGAAAGATTGCATGGGGTAGTAAGGGTAATCCTAACTTTAGTAATTTGATTTTTCCAATTTCGGCATCGATTCCTCTTATTTTTGGCAACCTTAATTATGTGGATTTTTTTGGCAACCTTCATTCTGTGATTTTTTTCTCCCAATTGGTACTTTGATTGTTTTAATTGTTCATTAATTAATTGCTCAAACAAAGTTTAATTTGAACTACTAAGGTGACTACACAATTCTTATGGGATTCGATACCAAGTATATTACAAGATGACCAGTGCACTTACGATACTTGGGAAAACAAGTAGGATAGTTAAATGCTTATCATGTTTTTGGCGCCGTTGCTGGATAATTTGGTGTTAGCATCAATGGTAGTTTAAGTGGCTTTGATTTGAGATTTTTCTTAATTTTTTTAGTTTAATTCATTTAGCTAGTTTAACTTAGCTAGTGTTTTTCACTTAGTTTAGTTGGAAATTTTTTCTCGCGTACGGGTGAGTGTATTAACACGAGAAACTTGGGGGAGTTTTTGAGAGGAGAAAGTGTAGATATCACTAAACTTGAATGTGAATTAAAGAAAGCATGTAGGAAAGATCAAATTGAAAAGAACGTGGTTGATCAAGGGGAACAAGAAAGAGGAGATCATAGGACATTAATGGATTTCATACGGCCAGGATCCTAACCAACAAGGAATTTTGAAGTCACCGTTAATGCTAATAATTTTAAAATTAAGCCACCCTTGTTAAACATCATTCAGTAGAATGTGCAATTCTATGGTCTATCCTATAAAAACCCCAATGCACACTTGGCGAATTTCTTAGAAATCTGTACTACATTCAAATACAACAGATTATCTGAGGATGCGGCCAAGATGAGATTGTTTTCTTTCACTTTGAAAGATAGAGAAAAGGCATGGCTGAATTATTTGACCCCCGAAATTGTGAGAAAATGGGATCAGTTGGTCCAGACTTTCCTTTCTAAATATTTCCTATTAACCAAGACCATAAGAATTATCAAGGAGATCACAACCTTCCATCGGTATGATAGGGAGTCTCTCTATGAAGGTTAGGAGAGATTTAAGGAGTTATAAAGGATTTTCCCCCATCATAACTTGTCAAGAGAGTTTTTATTACAAACATTTTACAATGGAGTTATGGCGGCAACAAGGAGCACAATAGGTGTCACAATGGGTGGTTCGTTGATGAGGAAAACTGTTGATTTTACGTATGGTCATCTTAAAGATATGAAGACTAACAGCTGTCTATTGTCAGTAGAAAGAAGTAGGCCATATCAAAGGAAGGAGCAAAAAGGGTTGCATTAACTGAGTCACCATTAGCCATACAAGCACCTACGGTAGCACTGACAAGGAAATTACACAACATGAATACTACAACGAGTTCTATAAGTGCAGTACAACAACTCTGCGAACTCTATAACTAATATGACCATATGATAGCAGATTGTTACCTGTTAGAAAATGAAGAAATGGAGCAGGCAAATAACATGGGTATGCAGAACAAAGAAACCAATCCATAATTTAGCATGTATAACTTGGGGTGGGAAAACCACCTAAACTTCTCTTGAAGTAATTTTTCTATAAACAATGTGAGGTAGCTAGGCCCACCTGGATTCCAATAGGACTCTAATAAGGATTTGGAGTTCAAATTGGTTAGGTTGATTGAGGTGGTGACCACTAAATTTAATGACCAGGGGGAAAACATGAAGAGGATGGAGGACGAACAAAAGAAGGCTCAAGTATGGAATAAGTCAATGTTTAAAAATCAAGCTTCTTCCATTCAAAATTTGGAGGTGCAAGTGGGACAGCTAGCCACAACATTAGCAAGTAGACCTCCAGGCAACCTTCCTAGCTCCTCATAACCAAGTCAAAAGGGGAAGTTGAAAGTAATACAATTGAGAAGCGGGAAGGAGTTGGAAGAGTCATCTGGCATAGAAACCGTACAAGGTTAATTGAGTAATCAATCTATGGTCACTGAAGAGAAGGAGGAGGAAAAAGAACAATAAAAGAAAAAATTATATGTACCACCTCCTCCTTACATGCCAAAAGTACCATACCTACAAAGACTGCAACGAAAATGGGTGGATGCCGAATTTTCAAAATTTTTGGACAAGCTGAAGAAACTACAAATTAACATTTCCTTAGTGGAGGCAATAAAAAATATGCCCAAGTATGCTAAGTTCTTAAAGGACATCCTCACTAACAATCGTGCTTAAGAGGATGGTTAGACAGTGTCTCTCACTAAGAGTTGTAGTTTGGTGATCACGAGCTAATTGCCATCAAAGCTGAAGGACCTAAGAAGCTTTACGATTCTATCCATTATTGGCAATTTTGATTTTTCTACGTGCTTGTGTGATATGGGAGTGATAAGTGTGAATTACATCGTATTTTAGGGCTTAGTTTGATATGTATTTAATGGTTAATCCAATCTTTTAGTATGTGTTTAGGTTAGAATTGTGTTAGTTTGTTAATTATTTATGTTTTAAATGTTTTATAAGTTAGTATAAGTTTTTGAGCTTAATTACTATGTGTTTAGGGTACTTTGATATATTTGTTAGTTTTTCAGAGTCAACATTGAAGAATAGAAAAGTTTCAGAGAGAATAGGGCTAAAACAACGGCCCTCGATCGTGATAGAAGCATTAAAGTCAACCTACGAACGTGGCCCATATTCCACGATCATGGTAGAAGCCTAGGACATAGCCCACAATTATGGCCTGCTTGCCATGATCGTGACATAAGGCTTGAATGATACAAAATCTTAGGCGTCCTTGAACAAGTTCTGCCAGTAGAATCCGCACTCCAAAATGTGAGCAGCCATCTTGTTCACTCTATAGTGTCCAACATAAACTGAACTATGGTACTGGGTTAAAAATTCAAGCATTTCATCTTTAGGGACACACCTGCAAATCAAAATATCAGCATATATCTTATACAACAAAGGTTCATCCCAAGTATAGCGAGAACAATAAAAACCAGTTCCTTTGTTGATGTGAGAGATTATGGGAAGAGTACCACCTGAGAGATAATTGGAGATATCTGCAAACTAAGGAATTATTAAAGGCTCGTCAGGAAAATGTTCTTCAATTTCCATCTCATCTTCATTTTGTTCCCCTTCAAGTCTTGATAGGTGGCCCACTATAACATTTTATGCTCCTTTCTTATCCTTAATCTCAATGTTGAATTCTTGGAGTAGAAGCACACATCGGATGAGCCTAGCCTTGGCATCCTTCTTTGAAAAATATACCACAACATCGCATAATTTGTAAAAGCAATAACTTGTGAACCCAAAAGGTAAGAATGAAAATTTTCATATGCAAATACCACTACAAGCAACTCCTTCTCAGTGGTGATGTAGTTCAGTTGTGCTCCTGTCAAGGTTTTTGTAGCACCCCACTTTCACCAAGCACGTATCCGTAAATCTCGAGGACATTCGAACACACGCCTTGTGAAAACGGTGTACTAGAGTAGTCAAACAATCAAACTCATTGAAAATTTTTCTCTCTTCAAACATCACACGCATATTACCAAAAACCACTAATCAAATTTGGGCCAATTTTTCATAAACATCAAAGTCACAATTGTTATTATACTCATTGAGCAACCTCATTTAAAAACATTTCCAATTTGGAAAGTCATTACAAAATAGAATTTATTCACATACAATGGTACAATATTTGCGGAATGCATTCTTTAAGACAAAAATAATAGAAAAACGTATGCAGATGCTAACTGATCCCGACCTCTATCTTTTATCTGAACACAGTGGTTAGATTCCAATTTGTATAACTGGAGATGTCCCTGCGCCTAAAAAAATGTTACAGTATTAGGTTGAGTTTTGCAAACTCAGTGAGTGGACCATCCTCGATGGCTCACTCAATCACATAACACATTAATTCATCTAATCACGTAATTCACATCATTTCACTAATCATCATCTTAAATCACATACACTTCATATTCACTTAATTCATATTTCACATTGAGAATATTTATTTCAATCACTTAAATCATACATATCAAATGCATATGCAATGCTCATGAGACTCACTTTCAATTGTTATTATTGTAGTCGAGTGCTTATAATTGTCCCGTATCCATTGTGGATGCCAGGTTTATTAATAACTGTCCCTTATTTGTTAGGGATACATGGTTCATTTCATATAGTAAGCTAGAGGCTCTTACTATATTCTGAGCTTTAACCTCTTTTTCGGTGGTTACTCCGGTCACAACAGTCTTTATATTTCATGCATTCATGTAATGAAATGCACTACATTCACATATTTTCAAATAGTCAGTAGTGCTCAAATTTTCTCATTAATATTCACATATATTCATCAGATCGATGTCCGATATTCAATAATAATGTTGAGAATCATTTATTTCAGTCTAATTCACATACAATGAGCACTTGTTATGCTCTCACATTTATCAAACTTCTCAAACTATTAATGTCCAGAATTATATCAATCACGTTCACATTTAGTAGTAATTCAATACAGAAATTTAAAATAGAACAAATAATGAAAGTGAGACCATTTAGGTCGACTCACAGTACGCTCTAGATTAGCATTAGCTTCCATGATTCGAAAATGTCTGGATGTAAAGGTTGAATCTTGTATATCAATTTCATGCAACACATATAGTGCACACACATTATTAATTACACAATTACATAAACATTTCATTATACACATATTTATATGTGTAAGATGTAATGCATGTTCATATTGACAATCTTGGGTATATTTCCTTTATTCACATCTCATAATCAATTAACATCTTTTAATCATTCTTTAATAACTAATGCACTTCACTTGCTTTACTCTTCTCATTCATCATTTGCTAGGTTCACCTAAGATCTCATTCAGGTTTAATTACCTCATATGGAAGCACCCTAGCATTGATTAGTTCAATCTTCACTCAAAAGACCACTCCTTTTCTTTTTAGGTCTAGCCACGATCGTGGTGTCCCTGCCATGATTATGACAGAAACTTTTGGAGCAAGCACGATCGTGGAGTCCCAGCCACGAGCATTTTCTTCCTTCTTTTCTGCACGAATTCAACAGATCACCTCACATCCATTTCACACAAAATTTTCTCAAATTTACCTCTTATAATACGACCTCATTTCGTATAAATTCAACTATCATTTTTATTACATTAGCTCTATAAAATTTAACTCATTTGATTTGTCATTTACAACTCAATTTCATCATTTCATTATATCCTATCTCTTTCCATAGTATATCTCATTCATAAGGCAATCAAATAATTCATTCATTATGTTATGTCCTCATTTAACACTCTAAACATTTCAGATCAGATGCATTGCCATCAAACATCATTTTCCTTAAATTATAACATCAAGATCAATCATAACTTATCACACATTTAACCAACAATTCCAACATCAAAATTATATTCCTTTTAAGCCTCAATTAAGTCCAAAAGCATCATAGATATATATACCTCCTCCTTACTTAGTTCAACCATTGCATAATCAAAACATTTCCATGACAAAACACTGCCCATGATTGTGGCATCCCCTGCCACGATCGTGACAGAAACTAATGTCCCATTTATCTTGCAATTTTTCCAATTTTCTCAAGACAGATTTTTAGGTCAGTTTCGTATGACCATTTTGGCCTAGCAAATGAAGTATTTAGACATCACCGTCTTCTAAAGAAATGTGCAACTATGTCTTAAACTTCCAATGAAACCAAAATCATGTAGTTTGGTTCAGTATTCTGCAATTTAGACCTAAAATAGTACAGAATGTTCTCATACCACGACAACTCAAAGTTCTCAACTTCAAGCCAAACTTTAAGACCTTTTAGGACGGAATTCAAATTCACATCCTTTATAAACATTGTAGCCATATATCTCTAGTGTAATATAAATTAAAATCGTCCCATTTGGATACCTAGATCATGATATGGCCAAAGCACAGATACATGTTCAGTGAAAGCACTCCATCTAGCATATTCCAACACATATTTAACTTTATTGTCAACTCTACTTTCTCTAAAACTATCATCCTACTTCTTCTCATTCCATGAATAACATTAATTGACTACCATTTAGAGCGTGATCCCTTTATTTTTACACAACACCCATGTTAAAAAACATATGTGAAAACCTATGATCAATCATCAAATTTCTCACCAGACATGTTCTAATTAACACTGCCCATGAAGATTAAAGCTTAACTTACTTGATTTAGCTTAAAAATTCTTTAAACTCTTCAAGATCACACTTAGCCCTAACTCTCCATACAACCCACGTACATCATCCTTCAAGGTCGTGTTGGGGTCTTTAGTGAAAAATTAAAGAGAGAGCAAGATGAGAGTGGCAAGTGAAAGATGAGAGGGCTAGGTTCAACGTGAATGGAGATTGGTGAGAAAAATTTTGTGAAGGAAGAGAAGAAGAGCAAAGTCACGAAGAAGAAGAAGAAAAGCAAGATAACAAGGCAATTAATTGTTCTTCCTATTAATTGGAAGCATCATGGGATAAGGACATGGCTTGACAAGTGCCATTTGTCACTTGCCACATGTCAAATCCTTATAGGTTCAATTAGGTTCTCTCATTTAATTTATCCAATCATCTCTAATTTCTACTCCAATTGTCTCTAAATTTCAATGACATATGTCATTAAATGCAATTGTCATTTAAGAAATTTCTCCACTACCAATTGACTCTAAATTCTACTTCGATTCATTAATTGTCCTGCCATTTAGCATTTTTCCTAGTTCAAAAATACCCTTAATTTCTAGAAAATTCTCAAATTTCAAGAAAAATTCTAAATCAATAATTTAATACACCAAATCAATTTTTAAGGCAAAATAATCAGTATCCATATCATAATCAGATTAAGTCAATCATTTACACCCAGAAAATGTCAAATGAGTGCATGGATAAATTATTGTAATATTTGCAATGATCAAATTCACGTGTGTGTATACTAATATTATGCATGAGTATGAAATGCATTTTTTTAATCTCTCAATAATATTTCTCATATATGGTATTCTCGGGCTCTAACCCTTAGTATGAGTGCAGGATATTATAATTCTCCCCCTTAATAAATTTTTTCCTCAAAATTCTTATATGATTGATCAAATTGATAGGGGTATTGTTTTTCTCATAGTCTCTTCAGTTTCCCATGTAAGTTATCTACTTGACTGCTTTCGTCCAAGTGATTATAGTCAATGGAATCACTAGGTCTTTCAATTTCTTATTCAAATATCTTTCTCTCTTAATTGATTCCTCAATATATCTCTTATTACTCGCAAGTTTCACTTCCTGTGCTGACAATACATCTATCAGATCGTATTAATATCTTCTATACCTACTCATGTAACACAATGTGGATCTAATATATCCTTGTTGGTAAGACTAACTTAAGTCAATGGTCCTATGCTCTCAACAACTTCATATGGACCAATACAATTCGGGCTTAGCTACCCTCATTAACAAACCTTAGCACACCTTATCGAGGTGGTACTTTCATAAACACTTTATCTATCTCTCTATATTCCATATCTTCGGTGTTGATCCATCTAACTATTTTATCTTTCTTTAATCACTTAATTTCTAATACAGTTCAATTTCACTTATCAACAGCATCTCGAATCAATTCTAACCTTTAAGTATTCTTAGGCCTTCTTCATCTCAATATAAAGGCGGATGACTCATTCTATCGTCTAATGCCTCAGACAATTTCAAATTCAACCTCTCAATTATACAGTGTATAGTCATACTAAGACTACAGTTACAATGATTGTTATGTTCAAATTCAATCAGAACTGTATATTGATCTCATGTTCCTATTAACTCCAAAATATAAGCTCTAAGTATATTTCCAATAGTTAAAATTGTTGGCAACTCAATCATTTAGTTATACATTCGGTCACTTGCTTCTTCATTCTTGGCCGCTAGATATTGCTTTAGCATATTCCTAATAGGACGTACAACATAGGTTGCTATTTATACTTTCTCTAATAATCTCTTTGCTCAATCATTGATATCGGGTGCACATATTTTTTACTATAATTATGAAGTATCATTTTTCCTATTCAAACACGAATTCATATTCATTTTCACTTTCTTAATAAGATTCACAATTTATCAATCCTCACTTTGAGCTTTCTAGTCCTTTCATGCAAAACTGATCTTAATTTCAATGTGGCTAATGACACTTCATTCTGCCCCAATTTCAACTTAATCATTCTGGGCTCTTCATTACACTAGATTTGGTAACCTCAATATATAAATTTGTGCTACACTGCTATTGGATTTTTTTGCTTAATGCTTCAGATTACAACACTAGCTTTACTGGGTATATCATGATCTTCAAGTAATCTATCCATTGTCTCAGTCTTGTATTCAATTTTTCTAACTCAATAATTACCTCAAACTTTAATGATCTGTATTGCATTAATTTCTGAATCGTGTATCAAATAGTCAACTCATGAAACTTTAATTGTCTCGATGTATATAAAATCACCTTATTACGCTGCATTGGATTACATCCTAATCTTTGGTGTGAAACATCATTATATACTACAAAATCTCCAAATCCAGATCGAATAACTAACATCAATGTATCGGTTGGTGTTTTAATTCCTCAAAATTCTTCTTACATTCACTAGTCTATCTAAATGTCACATTTTTTCCTCTGAAGTTTCTCACTTCATCATTACCTCTACTTTCTTTAGGTGTACCAATATGCCATGCTCAGATACTATATAACCTAACATATTACTTAATCAAGCTAAGATTCACTCTTATTGAACTTACCATATTATTGTTTTTCCTTCATGATAAGCAAGGCTAACCTTAAATGTCCAAATTGTTCTTCTCAACCTTTCGAATACATTCCTTATATCATCCATGATCACACCAATCAATCTAATTTAAATTGAAATACTTTATTCTTTATTATTATGACTGCTGTCTAGGGAATTGATCAACCTAAAAAGTATCGCCAAAACTTAATATGCCCATAAATAATTCTCGAAATTCTTAAATAACTAATTTCTCAAATGAGGTAATATTATTTCATGTTTTTTTAGTCTCTCGATTGACTTCTTTTCTTAATTGACTCTCTCTCCATTCATTCGATTTCCCGATTTCCTTATCGACTTATTTTGATGTCTGTCCATTCATGATAGTTTCTCCATACATTTCAATTTATTCACACATCTTAATTTTTTAAATGTAACCATCAAACCGAACTTGTATCTTCTGAATATGCTAGTGTAGATTACATTGTGAACTTAAGTTCCTTTATCGATAGAAATAGTATTATCTCCAATTCAAGAATCCAATAACATAGTTGTATATTTTACAACAGATACAACATATGCACTCTCTATAATATATTCATTTTTTGTTTTTGAAACTGAATCTCATATCTATCCGACTCTAATATTCACTTCTAATTTGTTCAATAATCATTCATTCTTAGAAGTAAACCATTTATTCTACTTGACCTAATTTGGTGAAAGTCTTCTTCGAAAGAAGATTTCTTACTACTATCATCTATACTGTTCACATAATCTTTATCAATCAACTATATTCATAATTGCTTTCCAGTCATTCTTAATGCCTCAATAAGATCGATTTCAACTATTCATAACATCTCAATAAGATCATGATTAGAATACTCTTTATAGTAAAGCTCAGTGAAGCAATATACATATCCATTTATTCTTATACTTTGGTAATTATCATCAAGATCATTACATCTTACCTAGAGATGTATTTCGACAATTCACTAATTAATAACTTATGCTAAAGATACCTTAATCTCAATTGATTTTGGATAACACTTCTCCTTTTACGTCTATCAAACTCATGGATCTGGACACGATCATGGAGACTGTGCCATGATCGTGACAGAACCACTTAATCTCAGTCATGATCGTAGGGACTTTGCCACGATCATACCCTTCTTCTTTTTCATCGAATCTATCACACATATTAACTTCATTTACATTCTCAATCTATCCCCAATTGATCATCTTAAACGCTTTCATGCGTTACTCTGATTCATCTTAAAATTTTAACTATGAGGATTAAAAACTTAAAAGCATTCAATAAGTTATAGATCTCTTCCTATCTCATATATAAGTATATGATACATATGTGCTTCATGACATCATTTGTCAAGGTAATCACATTATCCAACATACATTCACAATAACAATTCAACTTAACCTAGGGGACTTTTACTTATCTCATTTTTACGTCTTATATATGTATATTCTCAACCAATTCAGAATCATAGAAGCATAGTCATCATAAAGTTATAATCTGAATTCCACTGACATATTCTTACACTAAATCATAACTCTTATCACATTAATCAAATAACCATTTCAAGTCTAATTTCAACCTCTCTAGGCTATAGAAAGAATTTGGTTTTCTTTCAACATTACTTGTACACTTTAATTCTTGTCATTTATACACATATCTCTACTTCTCTCAGTCAATCCATAATATATATATATATATATATATTCACATCAATATCATAGATACATAACCACAGGAGAATTATGATATCATACTCGATGATACAGCCACTATTATAAATGCTCTGAACCTTTATCTATCATATCAAACCATGTACTATATTTCATTTCTAGATATTTGTAAAATTCCATTTTCTCTCATTCTAACAGATCATCAATCTTCTCATTACTTCTAACAACTCAATTCTTAATGAATGCATGTGACTCATATATATGCGACTTAGACTGGAGTTTAGTTGCCATTACATGCTATGGCATGTCTAAAATGCATGTATCTTGTCACATAGTTTGATAAAAGCCCATGTAAGATACTAAATTTAGGCTCTTATACCAAATTGTAGCACCTAACTTCCACCGAACACGTATCCGTACATCTCGAGGACATTCAAACATACACCCTGTGAAAGCGGTGTACTAGAGCAGTCAAACAATCAAACTCATTGAGAAATTTTCTCTCTTCAAACATCACACGCATAATACCAAAGCCACTAATCAAATTTGGGCTCATTTTTCATAAACATCAAAATCACAATTGTTATTATACTCATTGAGCAACCTCATTTACAAACATTTGCAATTTGGAAAGTCATTACAAAACATAATTTATTCATGTACAATGGTACACTATTTGCAAAATACATTTTTTAAGACAAAAATAATAGAAAAATATATGCAGACACCAACTGATCCTGACCTTTATCTTTTATCTAAACGTAGTGGTTAGACTCCAATTTGTCTAATTGGAGATCTCCCTAAGCCTTAAAAAATGTTGCAATATTGGGTTAAGTTTTACGAACTTAGTGAGTGGACCATCCTTGATGGCTCACTCAATCACATAACATATTAATTCATCTAATCACGTAATTTACATCATTTCACTAATCATCATCTTGAATCACATACACTTCATATTCATTTAATTTATATTTCACATTCAAAATATTTATTTCAATCATTTCAATCATACATATCAAATGCATATGCAATGATCATGAGTCTCACTTTCAATTGTTATTGTTGTGATCGAGTGCTTATAACTGTCCTGTATCGATTGCGAATACCAGGCTCATTAATATCCATCCCTTATCCGTTGGGGATACAGGGCTCATTTCACATAGTAAGCCAGAGGCTCTTACCACATTATGAGGCTTAAGCTCCTTTTCAATTTATGAGCTTTAAGCTCTTTTTCAGTGGTTTCTCCGATCACTAGAGTCTTTATCTTTCATGCATTCATGTAATGAAATGCACCACATTCACATAATTTCAAATAGTCACGAGTGCTCAATTTTTCTCATTCACATTCACATATATTTATCAGATCGATGTCCGACATTTAACAATAATGTTGAGAATCATTTATTTCAGTCCAATTCACATACAATGAGCACTTCCTATGTTCTCATATTTATCAAACTCCACGGACTATTAATGTCTAGAATCGTATCAATCACATTCACATTCAGTAGTAATTCAATACAGGAATTTAAAATATAACAAATAATGAAATTGAGACCATCTTGGTCAAGTTACAGTACGCTCCAGATTAGCATTAGCTTCCATGATTTAGAAACATCTGGATGCAAATGTTGAATCCTGTACATCAATTTCATGTAACACACATAGTGCACAAATATTATTAATTGCACAATCACATAAACATTTCATTATACACATATGTGTATGTGTAAAGTATAATGCATGCTCATATTGACAATCCCAAGTATATTTCCTTTATTCACATCTCATAATCAATTAACATCTTTTAACAATTCTTTAATAACCAATGCACTTCACTTGCTTTACTCATCTCATTCATCGTTCGCTAGGTTCACCTAAGATCTCATTCAAGTTTAATTACCTCATATGGAAGCACCCTAGCATTGATTGGTTCAAACTTCACTCAAAAGACCACTCTTTTTCTCTTTAGGTCTGGCCGCGATCTTGGTGTCCCTACCATAATCGTGATAGAAACTTTTGGAGCTAGCCACGATCGTGGTGTCCTTACCACGATCGTGACAGAAACTCTTTTTGGTTAGGCTATGATTGTGGGGTGAGGGCCATGATCGTGGCCTGCATTTTCTTGCTTCTTTTCTGCACAAATTCAACACATCACCTCACATCCATTTCACACCAAATTTTCTCGAATTCACCTCTTATAATACGACTTCATTTCGTACGAATTTAACTAACATTTTGATTACATTAATCCTTAAAATTTAACTCATTTGATTCATCATTTACCATTCAGTTTCATCATTTCATGATATCCTATCTCTTTCCATAGTATATCTCATTCATAAGGCGATCAAATAATTCATTCATTATGTTATGTCCTCATTCAACACTCTAAACATTTCAAATTAGATGAATTGGCATCAAACATCATTTTCCTTAAATTATAACATCAAGATCAATCATAACTTATCACACATTTAACCAACTATTTAAACATCAAAATTATGTTCCTTTTAAGCCTCAATTAAGTCCAAAAGCATCATAGAAATATACCTCATCCTTACTTGGTTCAACCATTACATAATCAAAACATTTCCATGACAAAACACTGCCCACGATCGTGGCTTCCCCTACCACGATCAAGACAGAAAATAATATCCCATTTATCCTGCAATTTTTCTAGTTTTCTCTGGACAAATTTTTAGGTCAGTTTCGTATGACCATTTTGACAAAGAAAATGAAGTATTTAGACAACGTCTTCTAGGAAAATGTTAAAATATGTCTTAATGTTCTAATGACACCAAAATCATACATTTTGGTTCAGAATTATGCAATTTATACCTAAAATAGTACAGAATGTTCTCATACCACGACAACTCACAATTCTCAACTTCATGCCAAACGTTAAGACCCTTTAGGATAGAATTCAAATTCACATCCTTCATAAAAATTGTAGCCATATATCCTTAGTTTAATCTACATTAAAAATCGTCCCATTTGGATACCTACAGATCAAGATATGGCCAAAACACAGATGCATGTTCAATGAAGCATTCCATCTAGCATATTCTAGCACATATTTAACTTCATTATCAACTCTACTTTGTCTCAAACTATCATCCTACTTCTTCTCGTTTCATGAATAACATTAACTCACTACCATTTAAAGCATGATCTCTTCAATTTTACACAACACCCACGTTAAAACACATATATGAAATAACCCATGATCAATCATCAAATTTCTCATCATACATGTTCTATTTAACACTACCCATGAAGATTAAAGCTTAACTTAATTGATTTAGCTTCGAAATTCTTCAAACTCTTCAAGATCACACTTAGCCTAACTCTCCATACAACCCACGTATATCATCCTTCAAGGTGGTAGGGTTAGGGTCTTTAGTGAAAAATGAAAGAGAGAGCAAGATGAGGTTCAATTAGGTTCTCTCATTTAATTTGTCCAATCAACTCCAATTTCTACTCCAATTTTCTGCAAATTTCAATGAAATATGTCATTAAATCCAATTTTCATTTAAGAAATTTCTCCACTACCAATTGACATTAAATTTTACTTCCATTCATCAATTGTCCTGCCATTTGGCATTTTTCCTAGTTCAAAAATACCCTTAATTTCTAGAAAATTCTCAAATTTCACTAAAAATTCTAAATCAATAATTTAATACACCAAATAAATTTTTAAGCCAAAATAATCACTATCCATATCATAATCACATTAAATCAATCATTTATACCCCGAAAATGTCAAATGAGTATATGGACAAATTATTGTAATATGTGTAATGATCAAACTCACGTGTGTGCATACTATTATTATGCATGAGTATGAAATGCATTTTTCTAATCTCTCAACAATATTTCTCATATATGGTATTCCCGGGCTCTCACCTTTATTATGAGAGTGGGATGTTACAGTTTTGCCAGTGTAGTAAATTGTATGCAACTTCTTCTCCTTCCAGTGTCCTAGTACACAGTCAATAACATGGTCGCTTGCATCACACACGATCTCGAAAGGAAGTGACCAATCTGGTGTTGTCAAAATTAGTGTTGTTGTAAGTCCTATCTTTAACTTGTTAAAAGCATCTAAAAAATCATCATCAAACACAAAAGGCACATCTTTAACTAACAGGTTAGTTAATAGTCTAGCAATAAAAGAAAAGTCCTTGATGAACCATTTGTAGAACCTTGCATGACTAAGGAATGCTCGGATGCCTTTGATATTGGTAGGAGGTGGAAGCTTTTCAATCCCTTCAGTCTTAGCTCGATCTACCTCAATGTCCCTATATGAGATCTTATGGGGTAAAACAATTCCCTCTTGGACCATGAAATGACATTTTCCCTAGTTTAAAACTAAATGAGACTCCTCGCATCTTTATAACACTCTATCCAAATTAAACAATTAATGGTCAAAAGAGTCTTCAAAAATAGAGAAGTCATCCATAAATACCTCCATGAAGTCCTCATTCATATCTGCAAAGAATGCCATCATGCACCTTTGAAATGTGGCTAGTGCATTGCATAAACCAAAAGGCATCCTCCTGTAAGCAAAAGTCCCATAAGGATAAGTGAAAGTGGTTTCCTATGGTCTTGTAAGTATATGAATACCTGATTGTATCCTGAATATCCATCAAGAAACCAATAAAAAGCATAGCTAGCCACCCTCTCAATCATTTGGTCTACAAAAGGTAATGAAAAATGATCTTTCTTAGTGGCCAAATTAAGCTTCCTATAATCAATGCACACCCTCTAACCTGTGATGGTCCTAGTGGAAGTCTGTTCACCTTTTTCATTCTCCATCACTATTATGCCTCCCTTCTTAGGCACACATTACACCGGACTCACCCACTCACTATCTAAAATTGGGTATATAATACTTGTATCTAAAAGCATCACCACTTCCTTCTTTACAACCTCTTGCATGTTTGGATTTAACCTTCTTTGCCTCTCCCTCACTATCTTGCATCCTTCTTCAAGGTTAATCTTATGCATCACTACATTGGGGTTAATCCCCCTAATATTAGAAATTTTCCACCTTATGCTCTCACCCTCTTCTTAATGGTCTTTACCACTTTTTCTTCTTGCTCAGCATTTAATTGGTCGGAAATGATGATGGTTAAGGCATGGTCTTTGCTTAAAAATGTGTATCTCAGGTGAGAAGGTAATGGTTTTAATTCTAAAGTGGGAGGCTTTGCAATGGAAGGTGGTGTGGGTGCATCCTCTCTCTCTAATTTCTCTTGTTTACCCTCCTCACACAATTCCTCTTCACTAATGCTCTCATCCCTTTGCACTTCAATAATTTCCTTAACTTCCTTTTCACTTTCCTTCTCAACCTTCTTCACAAAATCATCCATAACATCAATCTTCATGCAAGCACTTCCATCCACCAGTTTTTTCAAAGATTTAGTCATATTGAATTCAACTTGCTCATAACCAATTCTCAAAACTAGTTTTCCTTTATGCACATCAACTAATGCCCTACCAGTATGCATAAAGGGCCTACCCAAAATTGATGACAATTCCTATCTTCTTCAAAATCTAACATAACAAAATTAATAGGAGTTATAAATTTATCCACTTTTATTGGAACTTCTTCTACTACCCCAAATGGCCTTTTGATAGATTGATCCATAAGTTGGATAAGCATGGATGTTGGCTTGACGTCTCCTAGCCCCAATTTCCTGAAAATAGAAAAAGGCATCAAGTTAATATTTTTGGCTAAATCACATAAGCATTTAGAAAACTCAAAATCACCAACAATATATGGAATAGTAAAGCTACCTGGATCTTGTAGTTTTGAGGGCATTGTGCTTGTGATGATCGAACTATAAATCTCCATTAAGGTCACTGTTTGATTGTCCTCCCAAGTGTATTTGTGTGTTAGTATGTCCTTGAGAAACTTTGCATACTTGGGCATATACTCCAATGCTTCCACCAAAGACAAATTAATTTAAAGTTTCTTTAACTTCTTTAAGAATTTAGAGAATTGAGTGTCGACTTGATGTTGTCTCACCTTCTGTGAATATGGAATCTTAAGCTTATAGGGTGGTAGTGGTACATATTTCCTTTTGTTGGCTATCTTATTGAACATTTGGCTCCTCTAATTGCTTGCCACTTTTAAGTGTGATCGTCTTAAGTTGTTCCTATGGATTGGTCTCAGTGTTGCTATGTAAGCTTCCTGTATTTCTAGAAGACAAAGCATTAGCAAGTTAATCTACCTGTACTTCCAAATTGTCAATGGATGAAGCATAATTCTTCATAATCTGGTCAAACTTTGCCTCTATTCTCTTTTGAATCTCTTCTTGTCTTCTTTGACCTTCCTTTTGGCTTGAGAACTTTGAACCCAATATGTCCATTAATTTGTCCATTTTATTCTCCAAAGATCTAAGTCGATCTTGCTAAAATCTGGGAGGTCCTTATGTTCTCACTTGGCCACTTGCATTGTTAGTACTCCACTAAATATTTGGGTAGTTTTTCCACCCAAGATTGTAAGTATTAGAGTATGGATTATTACCTCGTTGCAGCTGGCCCAAGTAATTTTTTCTCCCAATAAGAAACATTCATCTATGCCATGGTTGTCTTATGCACATAATTCACATTGTAGTTGCATGGTCTTGACTGTGGATGAAGAAGCTCCTATCATGTTGCTTAACTACTTGGTGAGGGTAACAATTTATGTTTGCAAGGCTGTCACCGAGTCAAATGAAATCATTCCTTTTGCTCCTTGGACCCTTGTCTACTCCTTTCAATTTACCACATACAACTGCTACTCGCCAACTCTTCCAAAAGATCATGAGCTACATCAATGGTTTTCCTCATCAAAGACCCTCCTATAGTTGCATCTATTGTTCCTCTTGTGCTCTAAATTACACCATTATAGAACGTCTACAAAAGGAATTCCTCGTAAGGTTATGGTGGGGGCATCTCCTTTGTAATTCATTCTATCTCTCCTAAGCTTTATACAACGACTTCATATCACTTTGTTAAAAGTTGGTGATCTCTTTAACGATTCATGTTGTCTTGATCAAGGGAAAGTACTTTGCTAGGAAGGCTTGGGATAGCTACTCCTAAGTAGTGATTTGGCTTGCCCGATCTCTCAAAGTGAAAGAAAACAATCATAACCTCATGACATCATCCAACATTCCATTAAACCTGAATGTATCACAAATCTCCAAGAAATTTTTAAGATGGGCATTGTGATCTTCTTTGGACAGTCCATAAAATTGCATACTTCTCTAAAGTATGTTGAGAAATGCTGACTTGATCTCAAAATTATTGACTTAAATTGCTGGCCTTGCAACTCCTTGAAGACTGAAACCTGGCCTCATAA
>JAOQML010121563.1:0-20054 GCA_027568935.1 Erythroxylum urbanii
TTCACAAATGCATGAGCATGAGGTATGTCTGTCATTACTTCTCTCATTGGTCTTCTCATAGACCCGGTTCCCTGATCTGACCCATTATGTGGGACCGGGATGTTACAATTTTGCTCACTGAATGTTAGCCAACTGGCTACTTTGCCCACTAAAGGTGCCTAGCGTTCGTGCCAATAGCTATTTTTCCCACCAAAGGTACTCAACTGGTTGTTTTCCCTATCGAAGCTAGCTAACGATTATCTCAACGGGTTGACGGGTTGTTTTTCCCACTGAACATGCATGGCGGCATTATCAACGGGCTATTTTTCCCACCGAAGGTGTGCCAGAGGGTTGTTTCTCTTATTGAAGGTGCCTAACGAATGTGCTAGCAAGTTGTTTTTGTCACCAACAACGCCTAAAGGGTTATTTTATCTACCAAAGGTGTGCCAATGGGCAGCTTTTTCTGCTCAAGGTGCCCAATAGGCTATTTTTCTAACCAAAGATGCCTAGCGATCGTGCCAAAGGGTTGTTTTTCCTATAGAAGGTGCCTAGTGACCCTGCCAACGAGTTATTTTTCCCACCAAAGGTACCTAGAAAACCTGCCAACGAGTAGTATTCCAACTGAAGGTGCCTAGTGATTTTACTAACGGGCTATTTTTCTTACTGAAGATGTCTATTGACTTTGCCAATTTGTTGTTTTTCCCATGAAAGGTGCCTAGAGACTATGCCAATGGACTGTTTTGCCTATAAAACGTGCACCAATGGGTTGTATTTCCTACTGAAGGTGCCTAATGACTGTGTCAACCGACTGTTTTGCCACCAAATTTATGCCAACAGGTTGTTTTTCCTAACGAAGTTGCCCAACATGCTGTTTTCCAACCAAAGGTGCCTAGCGGCCTTGCCAATAGGCTGTTTTGCCTACGAAAGGTGTGCCAACGGGCTATTTTACCTAGCAAAGGTGTACCAACAGCTATTTTTCCCACGAAAGTGCCTAACGGGCTATTTTTCCACCTAAGGTGCCTAGCGACTGTGCTAATGGGTTGTTTTTTCTATCAAAGGTGCTTGGCAATTGTGTCAACAGGCCATTTGACTCACCAAAGGTGTGCCAACAGGCTATTTTTCCCATCGAAGATGCCTACCGACTATGCCAACAGGTTGTTTTCCCACTGAAGGTGCCTAATGACTGTGTCAAAAGGTTATTTTTTCCACCAAATATGTGCCAACGGGCTTTTTTGCAAATTTAAGGGGTGCAGAGGAGCTGTTTTTGCCATCGATGATGCCCAACAAAATGTTTTTCCCAATGACCTTGCCAATGGGTTATTCTACCAATCCTGCAACGGGCTACTTTAGCAAAGTGCTATTTTTCTCACTAAAGGTACCTAAAGACCGTGTGAACATGTTATTTTTCTGATTGAAGGTGCTTAGCGAAGGTGCCAATAGGTTGTTTTACCCACAAAAGACGCCTAATGACTGTGCCATTGAGCCATTTTTCCCATCAAAGGTGCCAAGCGACCGTGCCAACAGGCTCTTTCACCCACAGAATGTGTGCCAATGTGCTATTTTGCAAATGAAGGTGTGTAAAGGAGCTAATTTTGCCACCGATGGTGCCCAACAGAATGTTTTTCCCACCTAAGGTGCCTAGTGACCATGCCAGCGGGCTATTTTACAGATCGTGCCAATGGGCTATTTTTCCAAAAAAGCCATTTTACTCGCTGAGCGTACCTAACAACTGTGTGAACATGTTTTTTCCATCGAAGGAGCCTAGCGAAGGTGCCAACGGGTTGTTTTTCCCATTGAAGGTGCCTAACGAATGTGCCAATAAGCTGTTATTATAACCAATAGTGCCCAACGAGCTGTTTTATCCACAGAAGGTGTACCAATGGGTAGTTTTTCCCATCAAAGGTGCCTAACAGGTTGCTTTTCCCACCGAAGATGTATAGCAAGCCTGCCAATATGATATTTTACCCACCAAATGTATGCGAATGGGCTATATTTCCCATCGAGGATTCTAAGCGAACGTGTCAACATGCTATTTTTCCCACTGAATATATGCCAACAGGTTGTTTTTCCCACCGAAGGTGGCTAACAACCATGCCAATGTGCTATTTTGCCGACTGAAGGTGTGTCAACTAGTTGTGCTTCCCATCAAAGGTGCCTAATGGGCTATTTTTCCCACCAAAGCTACCTAGTATTTGTGACAAGGGGTTGGTTTACCCACAGAAGGTTTGCCAAGGTGTTGTTTCTCCCATAGAATGTGCCTAGCGAATGTGCCAATAGGCTATTTTTCCCACCAAAGGTGCCCAAGGGGTTGTTTTGTCCATCGAAGCTTTGGCAATGGGCTATTTTTCCCATCAAATGAGCCCAACGGACTGTTTTCCCACTGAAGGTGCCTAGTGACCCTACCATTGGGCTGTTTTGCCTACCAAAGGTGTGCCAACAGACTGTTTTACCCACCAAAGGTGCCTTTCCACCCTGTCAAAGGGTTATTTTGACCATCGAATATATGCTAACGGGCTATTTTTACCTACCAAAGGTGTACCAATGGGTTGTTTTTACCTACCAAAGGTGTGCCAACAGGCTATTTTTCCCACCAAAGGTGGCCAATAGACTATTTTTCCCACAAAAGGTGCCTAGTAACCGTGCCAACAAGCTATTTTTCCAACCAAAGGTGCCTAGTGATCATGCCAAGAGGCTGTTTTTTCGATAAAAGGCACCTAATGACCCAATCGATGGGTTGTTGTGCTAACTAAAGGTGCCTAGAAACCCTACCAAAGGGTTGTTTTTCCACTAAAGGTTCCTAGCGACCCCTACCAACAGGCTATTTTTCCCACTGAAGGTGTCTAGTGATTGTGCCAATGTGTTGTTTTTCCCACCGGAGGTGTCCAATGATCATGTCAACAGGATGTTTTGCCCAAAGACCTGTGTTTCCCGCCGAAGGTGCCTAGCAACCATCCCAACTAGCTATTTTTCCCACCAAAGGTGTGCCAACAGGTTTGGTGCCAACAGGATGTTTTTCCTGGAGATGGTGCCTAACGACCCTGCCAATGGGCTGTTTTACCTACTAAAGGTGCCTAGAAAACCTGCCAACGAGCTCTTTTACAACTGAAGGTGCCTAGTGACCAAGCCAATGGGCTATTTTTCCCACTGAAGGTGTCTGGCGATTCTGCAAATAGGCTATTTTGCCCACCAATGTTGCCCAACGTGCTACTTTCCCACCGAAGGTGCCTAGCGACCGTGGCAACAGGTTGTTTTGTGTATCAAAGGTGCCTAACGATCGTGTCAACTGGCTATTTTGTCAATCATGCCAACAAGCTATTTTGCCCGCTCAAGTTACCTAACGTGCTATTTTTCCCATCGAAGGTGTCAAGCGAACGTGGCAACGTGCTGTTTTTCGCCGTGAAGGTCTCTCAATGGGTTATTTTGCTCACAGAAGGTGCCAAAGGGCTGTTTTGCCCACTGGAGGTGCCAAATGAACATGCCAACAAGCTATGTTTCCCACTTATGCTGCCCATCGGGCTATTTTGTCCACCAAAGGTGTGCCAAGGGGTTGTTTTTCCCACCAAAGGTGACTAACAAGTTGTTTTCCCACCAAAGGTGCCTACTGACCCTATTAATAGGCTATTTTATCCACTGAAGGTGTGCCAACGGGCTCTTTTGCTCACAAAATGTATGCCAACAGGTTATTTTACCTAATAAAGGTGTACGGAGGAGCTGTTTTTTCCATCGATGGTGCCCAATGGAATGTTTTTCCCACCTAAGCTGCCTAGCGACTGTGCCAACAGGTTATTTTGCCAATAGTGCCAATGGGCCATTTTGCCCGCTGAAGGTACCTAATGACAGTGCCAACGTATAGTTTTTCCTATCGAAGGTGCTAGCATGCTTTTCACCCTGAAGGTCTATCAACGGGTTGTTTTGCCCACTGAAGGCTCCAATTGAACATATCAACAGGTTATTTTCCCCACCGATGGTTCCCAATGGGCTGTTTTGTCCACCAAAGGTGTGCCAAAGGATTGTTTTTCCCACCGAAGGTGCCCAACGGGCTGTTTTCCCACTGTAGGTGCCTAGTGACTAACCATCATGCTATTTTGCCTACCAAAGGTGTGCCATTAAATTGTTTTTCCCACCAAAGGTGCCTAGCCACCCTACTAATGGGTTATTTTGCTCATTGAATGTTAGCCAACAGGCTATTTGGCCCACCAAAGGTACCTAGTGACCATGTCAACGAGTCATTTTTTCCTTAGAAGGACTACCAATGAGCTATGTTTCCCACCAAAGGTCTACCAATGGGATGTTTTGCCCATCAAAGGTGCACCAACAGGCTATTTTTCTTACCGAAGGTGCCCAGTTAACGTGCTAGCAGGCTATTTTTGTCCTCAAATGTGCCCAACAGGTTGTTTTATACACCAAAAGTTGTGCCAACGGGGAGTTTTTCCCACTAAAGGTGCCCAATGGGTTGTTTTTCCCATCGAAGGTGCCTAGCGACCCTACCATCGGGCTATTTTGCCTGTCAAAGGCATTGCAACAGGCTATTTTCCATCGAAGATGCCTAGAGACCCTGCCAAAGGGTTATTTTGCCCATTGAAGGTGTGCTAATTGGCTGTTTTTCCTACCGAAGGTGTGCCAACAGACTATTTTTCCCACCGTAGGTGCCCAAAGGACTATTTTTCCCACCAGTGCTGCCTGGTTATCATGCGAACAAGTTATTTTTCCCACCAAAGGTTCGTAGTGACCACCCCAACTGGCTATGTTTCCCATAGAAGGTGCCTGGCGACCCTATCAATGGGCTGTTTTGCCCACTGATGGTGCCTAGAAACCCTACCAACGAGCTATTTTTCTACTGAAGGTGCTTAGCGACCCTACCAATGGGTTTTTTTCCCCTCGATGGTGTCTAGCGACTATGGTAACGTGCTATTTTTCCCATCTAAGGTGCCTAGCGATCGTGCTAACAGGCTATTTTGCCCATCAAATGTGTACCAATAAGTTGTGTTTCCTACTGAAGGTGCCTAAAGACTAAGCCAACCAGTTGTTTTGCCCAGCAATGGTGTGCCAATGGGTTGTTTTTCCTATCGAAGGTGCCCAACGTACTTTTTCTCACCGAAGGTACCTAGCAAACATGCCAATGGGTTGTTTTCCCACTGAAGGACTACCAATGAGCTATGTTTCCCATCAAAGGTCTACTAATGGCATGTTTTGCCCACCGAAGGTGCCCAACAGACTATTTTACCCACCTAGCATTCCAACTGGTTATTTTTCCTACTGAAGATACCTAGAGAAGGTGCCAGTAGGCTATTTTTACCATAAAGGTTCCCAACGGATTGTTTTGTCAACCGAAGTTGTGCTAACGGGCAATTTTCCCATCGAATGTGCCCGACAGGTTGTTTTCTCATCAAAGGTGCATAGCATCCCTACCAACAAGCTAACAGGTTGTTTTTCCACTGAAGATTCCCAAGAGATTGTTTTTCCCACCAAAGGTCCCCAATGGGTTATTTTCCCACCGAAGATGCCTAGCAAACGTGCCATGGGGCTGTTTTCCCACTGAAGGACTACTAATGAGATGTGTTTCCCACCAAAGGTCTACCAATGGGATGTTTTGCCTACTGAAGATACCTAACTGTCTATTTTGCCAACAAGCTATTTTGCTAGCTGAAGGTACCTAACCAATATGCTAACATGTGTTTTTCCCATCGAAGATGCCTAGAGAAGGTGCCAACGTGCTATTTTTTCCCTGAAGGTCTACCAATAGGCTATTTTGCCCATCAAAGGTGCCCAACTGATTGTTTTCCCGCTGAAGGTACCAAGCGGACATGCCATCAAGTTGTTTTTCCCGCTCAAGGTGCCCAACTGGCTGTTTTGTCCACTAAACGTGTGCCAATAGGATTTTTTTCCCACCGAAGGTGCCTAACGGGCTGTCTTCCCACCGAAGGTGCCTAGTGACCCTGCCAACAAGCTATTTTGCCCACCGAAGGTCTACCAATAGGCTCCTTTCCCCACCGAAGGTTCCTAATGGGTTGTGTTTCCCAAAGAAGGTGCCAACAGGTTGTGTTTCCCACCAAAGGTGCCCAACAGGCTGTTTTGTCCACCAAAGTTGTGCCAACGGGTTATGTTTCCCACCAAGGTTCTAACAGGTTATGTTTCCCATCGAAGGTGCTCAACGAGCTATTCTTTCCACCAAAGTTGTGCCAAAAGGTAGCTTTTCCCACCGAAGGTGCCAACGTGTTGTTTTCCCCCTCAAAGGTCCACCAACGAGATATTTTGCTCATCGAAGGTGCCCAACGAACTGTATTGCCCACTAAAGGTGCCAAGCAAATGGACCAACAGCCTATTTTCTGACCAAAGGTGCCCAACGGGCTATTTTGTCCACCAATGGTGTGCCAACAGGCTTTTTTTCCCACTAAAGGTGCCCAACGGGCTGTTTTCCCAACGAAGGTTCCTAGCGATCCTACCAATAAGCTATTTTTACCCACCGAAGGTGTGCTAAATAGGCTATTTTTCGCATCGAAGGGGCCTAGCAACCTGACCAACAGGTTGTTTTGCTCACCGAATGTCAGCCAATGTGCTATTTTGCCCACTGAAGGTGCCTAGCGATCGTGTCAACGACTCATTTTTCCTTCGAAGGACCACCAAGGAGTAGTGTTTCCCACAAAAGGTGTACCAACGGGAGAATTTGCCCACTGAAGGTGCGGAACGGACTATTTTGCCCTCCAAAGGTGGGCAATAGGCTATTTTTCCTACCAAAGGTGCCTAAGGAATGTGTCAACAATTTGTTTTTCCCACCGAAGGTGTGCCAACGGGTTGTTTTGCCCACCGAAGGTGCCTAGTGGGCGTGCCAACGGGTTATTTTAGCCAGCAAAGTTATGCCGAAGGGTTGCAATTCCTGTCGAAGCTGCCCAATGGGATGATTTTCCCACTAAAAGTGCCTAGCGACTGTGGCAAGGGGTTGTTTTTCCTACCCAAGGTGCCTAGCGAACATGCTAATAGGTTGTTTTTCCCACCAAGGTGCCCAAGGGCTGTAGTCCTACCGAATAAGCCCAACGGCCTGTTTTCCCACTGAAGGTGCTTAGTGACCCTACCACTGACCTGTTTTACCTACCTAAGGTGTGCCAACGGCCTGTTTTGCCTACTAAAGGTGTGCCAATAACTTATTTTTCCCACTGAAGGTGGCCAATAGACTATTTTTCTTATCGAACTTACGTAGTGACCCCACCAATAGGCTATTTTGCTCATCGAATGTCAACCAGTGGGCTACTTTGCCCACCAATGGTGCTAACGATCGTGCCAATAGGTCGTTTTTCCCAGCAACAGTGCTTAACTAGCTGTTTTCCCCACCCAAGGTGCCCAACGACCCCACCAATGGGTTGACGAGCTGTTTTGCCTACTAAAGGTGTATAGCGACCCTATCAACAAATTGTTTAACCACCAAATGTGTGCAAATGGGCTATTTTTCCCACCGAAGTTGCCTATTGAAAGTGTCAACATGCTATTTTTCCCATCGAAGGTATGCCAATAGGTTGTTTTTCCTATTGAAGGTGCCTAGGGAATGTGCCAGCAAGCTGTTTTTGCCACCAACGGAGCCCAACGGGATGTTTTATCCACTGAAGGTGTCCCAATAGGTAGTTTTTCCCATCGAAGGTGTCCAACATGTTATTTTTCCCACCGAAGGTGGATAGCATCGTTGCCAATGTGTTGTTTTGTCCACCAAATGTTTACGAATGGGTTGTTTTTCCCACCAAAGGTGCCAAGCGAACGTATCAACATGCTATTTTTCCTACCGAAGGTGTGCTATTGGGCTATTTTTCCCACTAAAGGTGCCTAGCGATCATGCCAACGAGTTGTTTTGTCAACTGAAGGTGTGCCAATGGGTTATCTTTTCTATGGAAGGTGCCCAACAAGCTACTTTTTCCACCGAAGGTGCCTATCGACTATGTTAAGGGGCTATTTTGCCTGCCGAAGGAGTCCTAAGGGGTTGTTTTTCCCATCGAATGTGCCTAGAAAATGTACCAAAAGGCTGTATTTCCCACTAAAGGTGCTCAAGGTGCTTTTTTTTTTAACAAAATTTTGCTAACGGACTGTTTTTCCCATCAAATGTGCCCAACAGTTTGTTTTCCCACCGATGGTGCCTAGTGACTATACCACCAGGCTATTTTTCCCACTAAATGTTTGCCAATAGGCTGCTTTTCTCACCTAGGGTGCCAAATGAATGTGTCAACATGTTATTTTATCATCGAAGGTTTACCAACAGGCTATTTTTCCCATTGAAGGTACCAAGCGATCACGCCAAGGGGCTGGTTTGCCTACCAAAGGTTTGCCAAGGGGTTGTTTTTCCCATGGAATATGCCAAGCGAACGTGACAACAACCTATTTTTTCCACTGAAGTTTTGCAGTAGGTTGTTTTTCCCACCGATTGTACCCAACGGGCTATTTTTCCACCAATTGTGCCTACTGACTATACCATCGGGCTGTTTTTCCCATTGAATGAGTGCAAACGGGTTGTTTTCCCCTTTGAACATGCCTAGTGACCTTGTGAAAGGACTGTTTTGCCCATTAAAGGTGTGTCAATATGCTATTTTCCCACTAAAGGTGCCTAGCGAGCCTACCAATTGACTGTTTTCCCACCAAAGGTGTCTAATAACTGTGTCAACGGGCCGTTTTGCCCACCAAACATGTACCAACGAGTTGTGATTCCCACCGAAGGTGCCTATCGACCATGCCAACTGGCTATTTTGCCCACCAAAGGTGTGCCAATAGGTTATTTTTCCCACCGAGGTTGCCCAACGTGCTGTTTTCCCACCTAAGATACCTACTGATCATGCCAATAGGCTATTTTGCCCACTAAAGGTTTGCCAAGGGGTTGTTTTCCCATCGAATGTGCCTAGCAAGTGTGCCAACAGGTAGTTTTTACCACTGAAGGTGCCCAAGGGGCTGTTTTGTCCACCTAAGTTTTGGCAAGGTGTTATTTTTCCTACTGAATGCGCTCAACAAGCTAATTTCACATCGAAGGTGCCTAGTGACTCTACCATCGGGCTATTTTGCCATAGAAGGTATGCCAATGGGCTGTTTTGCCAAAGAAGGTACACCAAGGTATCCCCATCGAAGGTGCTTGGCGACCTTCTAAAAGGCTATTTTGCCCATCGAAGATATACCAATGGGCTGTTTTGCCAAAGAAGGTGCCTAGCAACTATGTCAAAAGGTTGTCTTTATCACAGAAGGTGCCTAGCAACCCTACCAACAGGTTGTTTTTCCCACTAAAGGTGCCTAGAAACCTTGCCAATAAGTATTTTTCCCACAAAGGATGCCTAGCGACTGTGCCAACGGGTTATTTTCCCCACTGAAGGTGTCTAGCGACTGTGCCAACGTGTCATTTTTCCTTCAAAAATGCCTAGCAACTGTACCAACGGGCTATTTTGCCCACTGAATATGTACCAACGAGTTGTGTTTCCCATAAAAGGTGCCTAACAACCATGTCAACCGGCTATTTTGCTCAACAAAGGTGTGCCATCAATTTTTTTCCCATTGAAGGTGCCCAACATGCTATTTTCCCATCGAAGGTGCCTAACGACCTTGCCAATAGGCTATTTTGCCCACCAAAGGTGTGCCAACAGGCTGTTTTGACTACCGAAGGTGTACCAACGGGCTATTTTCCCATCAAAGGTGCCCAACAGACTATTTTTCCACTAAAGGTGCCTAGCAACCATGCCAATAGGTTGTTTTCCCACTGAAGGTGCCTAACAGTTGTGTCAATGAGCTATTTTTCTCACCAAAGGTGTGCCAATGGGCTATTTTGCCTACCAAAGGTATGCCAATAAGCTATTTTTCTCAACGAAAGTTCCTAGCGACTGTGCCAACGGGTTATTTTTCCATTGAAGTTGCCTAATGACAGTGTTGACAGGCTATTTTGTCCACTAAATGTGTGTCAATAGGATATTTTGCCTGTTCAACATGTGTGGATGAGCTATTTTTACCACCGATGGTACCCAACAAAATGTTTTTCCCACCAAAGGTTCCTAGCGACCACGCCAATGGTTTGTTTTACTTGCCAAAGGTTTGCCAACGGATTGTTTTTGTTACCAAAGGTGCCTAACGGGATGTTTTTCCCACCGAAGTTGCCTATCGATCATGTCAAGGGGCTGTTTAGCCCGCCAAAGTTGTTCCAGGGGCTATTTTCCCACCGAAGGTGCCTAGCAAGCATGTCAACACGCTGTTTTTCCAACCAAAGATGCTCAATAGGGTGTTTTCTCCACAGAAGCTTTGCCAACGGGCTGTTTTCCCACTGAATGTGCCTAATGACTATTTTTCTACTAAAGGTGCCTAACGACCTTACCATTGGGCTATTTTGCCCGCCAAACGTGCGCCAACGGGCCGTTTTCCCTACCAGTTTTCCCTACTAAAGGTTCCTAGTGACCCTACCAATTTACCCATCGAAGGTGGGCTAATTGGCTATTTTACCTATCGAAGGTGTGCTAATAGGCTATTTTTCCCACTAAAGGTGGCCAACAGACTGTTTTCCACCGAAGGTGTCGAGCAACCCTACCAACGAGCTATTTTGCTCACCGAATGTTAGCCAACCGGCTACTTTGCCCACCGAAGGTGCCTAATGACTATGCCAAAGGCGTTTTTCCCACCAAAGGTACCTAACTAGTTGTTTTCCCCACCAAAGCTGGCTAACGACTGTGCCAACGAGTTGACGGGTTATTTTTCCCAATAAATGTGGGTGGTGACCTCGCCAATGGGCTATTTTTCCCACCAAAGGTGTGCCAGCGGGTTGTTTTTCTCATTGAAGGTGCCTAACGAATGCGCCAGCAAGCTATTTTTGCCACCAACGGTGCCCAACGGGTTATTTTATCTATCGAAGGTGTGCCAATGGGTAGTTTTTCTGTCAAAGATGCCCAACGAGTTGTTTTTCCCACCAAAGGTGCCTAGCGACCATGTCAAAAGGCTATTTTTCTCGGAGAAGGTGCCTAGCGACCTTGCCAATGAGTTGTTTTGCCCACTAAAGGTGCCTAGAAAACCTGCCAACGAGTAGTTTTCCAACTGAAGGTGCTTAGCGACCCCGCCAACGGGCTATTTTTCCCACTGAAGGTGCCTAGTGACTTTGCAAACGTGCTATTTTTCCCACCAAAGGTGCCTAACGACCATGCCAATGGGCTATTTTTCTCATTGAATGTGTACCAACGAGTTGTATTTCCCACCAAAGGTGCCTAGTAACTGTGCCAACCAGCTATTTTGCTAACCAAAGTTGTGCCAACAAGTTGATTTTCCCACTGAAGTTGCCTAACATGCTACTTTGCCACCAAAGGTTCCTAGCGGTCTTGCCAACAAACTATTTTGCCTACCAAAGGTGTGCCAACGAGCTGTTTTGCCTACCGAAGGTGTACCAACGGTTATTTTTCCCACCAACAGACTGTTTTTCCATCTAAGGTGACTAGCCACTGTGCCAATGGGTTATTTTTCACACCGAATGTGCTCGATAATAATGTAAATAGGCTATTTGACTTGCCAAAGGTGTGCCAATAGGCTATTTTTCCTATAGAAGGTGCCTACCATCTATGGCAATGGGTTGTTTTTCCCACCAAAGGTGCCTAGCGACCATGCCAACAGGTTGTTTTGTCCATCAAATATGTGCCAACGGGATGCTTTGCAAATTGAAGGTGCGCGGAGGAGTGATTTTTGCCATCGATGGTGCCCAAAGGAATGCTTTTTCCAATGACTGTGCCTTTGGGCTATTTTATTGATTGTGTCGATGGGATACTTTACCAAAATGCTATTTTGCTCGCTGAAGGTACCTAACGACTGTGCGAACATACTATTTTTCCCATCGAAGGTGGTTAGTGAAAGTGCCAACGGGTTGTTTTACCTATAGAGGGTGCCTAGTGAATGTGCCAACGGGCTGTTTTTTCCACCAAAGGTGCCAAACAATCGTGCCAACGGGCTCTTTTGCCCACAGTTAATGTGCCAATGTGCTATTTTGCCTATTGAAGGTATATGGAGGAGCTGTTTTTGCCACTGATGGTGCCCAACATAATGTTTTTCCTACCTAAGGTGCCTAGCGACGATACCAACTGGCTATTTTACTGATCATACCAACAGCCTATTTTCCCAAAGAGCTATTGTGCTCACTGAATGTACCTAATGACCTTGCGAACATGCTATTTTTCTTAAAATGTGCCTAGCGAAGGTGCCAACAGGCTATTTTACCCACAGAAGGGGCCTCGTGACCGTGCTCACTAGCTATTTTTCCCACCAAAATACTACCAATAAGCAGTTTTCCCACCAAAGGTCTACCAATGGGCTGTTTTACCCAACAAAGGTGCCCAACAGTCTATTTTGCCCATTGAAGGTGTTAAGCGAATGTGCCAACAAGCAGTTTTCCCACCAAAGGTGCCCAACAGGCTATTTTCCCTATCAAAGGTGCCTAGCGATTGTGCTAAGGGGTTATTTTGCTCATCGAAGGTGTGCCAAGGGATTGTTCTTCCTATTGAATGTGCCTAGCGAATATGCCCAGCGAATGTGCCAATAGGTTGTTTTTCCCACCAAACATGCCCAAGGGCTGTTATATCCACCAAAGTTTTGCCAATTGGTTGTTTTTTGCACTGAATGTGCCCAACGGGCTGTTTTCCCACTGAAGATGCCTAGCGACCCTACCACCGGGCTGTTTTACCCACCGAAGGTGTGTGATCTTATTATTTTCCTACCGAATGTGCATAGTGACCTTGCCAATGGGCTATTTTGCCCATCAAAGGTGTGCCAATGGGCTATTTTCCCACTGAAGGTGCAACAACGGGTTGTTTTTCCTACCAACTTCAACCAACGGACTATTTTTCCCACCAAAGGGGCCTAGTGACCCTGTCAACGGGCTGTTTTGCTGACTGAATGTAAGCCAACGAGCTACTTTACCCACCAAAGGTGCCTTAAGATCGTGCCAACGGGTCGTTTTCCCACAAAAGGTGCCAAACTGGTAGTTTTCCCTATCGAAGGTGCCTACCGACCGTGCCAATGGGTTAACGAGTTGTTTTTCCTTCTGAAGGTGCATAACGACCTTGCGAATGGGCTTCTTTGCCCACCAAATGTGTGCAAACAGGGCTATTTTGCCCATCGAAGATGCCTAGTGAAAGTGTCAACATGTTGTTTTTCCCACTGAAAGGTGCCTAACGAATGTACCAGTAAGTTGTTATTGCCACCAATGGTGACCAACGAGTTCTTATAACCAACGAAGGTGTGCCAATAGGTAGTTTTTCCCACTGAAGATGCCTAACAGGTTACTTTTTTCACTGAAGGTGCATAGCGACCCTACCAGCAAGCTGTTTTACCCACCAAATGTGCACTAGTGGGCTGTTTTTCCTACCAAGGGTGCCAGGTGAATGTGTCAACACGCTATTTTTCCCGCCGAAGGTGTGCCAACATGCTATTTTGTCGACCGAAGGTGTGCCAACAGGTTGTGTTTCCCATCAAAGGTTCCCAACGAACTGTGTTTCCCATCGAAGGTGCCTAGTGACCATGACAAGGGGCTAGTTTACCCATCGAAGGTATGCCAATGTGTTGTTTCTCCCATCGAATGTGCCTAGCAAACGTGCCAACAGGTTGTTTTTCCTACTAAAGGTGCCAAGAGGTTGTTTTGTCCATCGAAGTTTTGTTAATGGCCTGTTTTTCCCACCGAATGAGCCCAACAGGTTGTTTTCCCACCGAAGGTGCTTAGCAACCCTACCATTGGGTTGTTTTACCTGCCAAAGGTGTGGCAACAGACTGTTTTACACACCAAAGGAGCCTAGCGACCCTGCCAAAGCTTTGTTTTGACCATCGAATGTGTGCCAATGGGCTGTTTTTCGCACCGAAGGTGCCCAACGAAATTTTTCTTCCACAAAAGGTGCCTAGTGACTATGCCAATGAGTTTTTTCATACCAATGGTGCCTAGCGATAATGTCAAGGGGCTTTTTTTCCGGTGAAAGGCACTTAGTGACCCAGCTGATGGGTTATTTTGCTCACTAAATGTGCTTAGAAACCCTACCAATGGGTTGTTTTCCCACTGAAGGTGCCTAGCACCCTTACCAATAGGCTATTTTTCACACCAAAGGTATCTAACGATTGTGCCAATGTCTTGTTTTCCCCACTGAAGGTGCCTAGCGACTGTGCCAATGGGATGTTTCTCCCAATGAGCTGTGTTCCCATCGAAGGTGCCTAGGAACCCTGTCAACTGGTTGTTTTTCCCACCAAAGGTGTGCCAACGGGTTGTTTTTCCCATTGAAGGTGCTTAATGTGTTGTCTTCCCACTGAAGATGCCTAGCGACCATGCCAATAGGCTATTTTTTCCATCGAAGATGTGCCAAGGGGCTGTTTTTCCCATCGAATGTGCCTAGCAAAAGTGTGAACATGTTGTTTTTCCCATTGAAGGTGTGTCAACAGGTTGTTTTTCCCACTAAAGGTGCCTAGAAAAGGTGCTAGCAAGCTGTTTTTGCCAACAACGATGCCTAACGGGCTGTTTTATCCACCAAATATGTGCTAATGGGTAGTTCTTGCCACCGAAGGTGCCCAACGAGATGTTTTACCCACCAAAGGTGCATAGTGACCTTGCCAACGGTCAGTTTTACCCAGCAAATGTGTGCCAATGGGCTATTTTTCCTACCGAGGGTGCCAAGTGAACATATCAACATGCTATTTTTCCCATCGAAGGTGTGCCAACGGACCGTTTTTCCTACTAAAGGTGCCTAGCGACTGTGTCAATGTGTTGTTTTGCTGATCAAAGGCATGCCAACAGGTTGCCTTTCCTATAAAAGGTGCCCAACGGGCTATTTTTTTCACAGAAGGTGTCTATCGACTGTGCCAAGGGGCTGTTTTAAGTACCAAAGGTGTGCCAAGGGGTTGTTTGTCCCATCAAATGCCCCTAGTGAACGTGCCACAAGTCTGTTTCCTACTAAAGGTACCCAATGGGCTTTCTTGTCCACCAAAATTTTTCCAATGGGCTATTTTTCTGCCGAACGGGCTGTTTTCCCACTGATGGTGCCTAACGATCCAACCATTGGGCTATTTTTCCCGTCAAAGGTATGCCAATAGGCTATTTTCCCCATGAAAGGTGCTTATAAACCTTACCAATGGGTAGTTTTGGGCATTGAAAGTGTGCCAATTGGCTGTTTTCCCTACCAAATGTGTCTAGCGACCCTGCCAACTGGTAGTTTTGCCCATTGAAGGTGTGCCAACGAGTTGTTTTCCCACCGAATGTTCCAAAGGAGCTGTTTTTCCACTGATGGTGCCTAGTGATCTGACCACCGGGCTGTTTTGCCATTCAAAGATGTGCCAACAGGCTATTTTCCCCACCAATGGTGCTTATTGACCCTACCAATAAGGAGTTTTTCCCATCGAAGGTGTGCCAATAAGCTATTTTCCCTATCGAAGGTGTGCCAACGAGCTGTGTTTCCCATCAAAGGCTTCTAGCGATCATGCTAACTAGTTATTTTCCCACGAAAGGCATCTAGCTACTATGCTAAAGGGCTCAAATTGTTTTGCCCACCAAAGGTGCCCAGAAACCCTGCCAACGAGTAATTTTCCAACTAAAGATGCCTAGCGACCTTGCTAATGAGCTGTTTTTCTCACTGAACGTATCTAGCGACTGTGCCAACATGTTGTTTTTCCCACCAAAGGTGCCTAACAACTGTACCAATTGGCTATCTTACCACCGAAGGTGCCCAACGGGCTGTTTTTCCACTAAAGTTATGCCAAGGGGCTATTTTTCCCACTGAAGGTGCCTAGTGGATGTGTCAAAATTGTTGTTTTTCTAACCAAAGGTGTCCAAGGGGGTGTTTTGTCCACGAAAGTTTTGCCAAGGGACTGTTTTTCCCACCGAATGTGCCCAACAGGTTGTTTTCCTAATGAAGGTGCCTATCAACCCTACCATCGGGCTGTTTCGCCCGCCTAAGATGTGCCAACGGGCTATTTTCCCTACCAAAGGTGCCTAGCAACCCTACCAATGGGTAATTTTGCCCATTGAAGGTGTGCCAACGGGCTATTTTGCCTATCGAAGGTGTGTCAACGAGCTATTTTTACCACCGAAGGTGCCTAGCGACCACCCTACCAACAGGCTATTTTGCTCACTAAATGTTAGCCAACGGGTGACTTTATCCACCAAAGGTGCGTAGCAACTGTGCCAACGAGACATTTTTCCCAACAAACGTACCCAACTGGCTGTTTTCCCCATCGAAGGTGCCCATCAATCATGTCAACTGGTTAACGCGTTGTTTTCCCACTAAAGATGCTTAGCGTCACTGGTAATGGGTTGTTTTGCCTACCGAAGATGCCTAGCGAACGTGTCAACGTGTTTTTTTTCCCACCCAAGGTGTGCCAATGGGTTGTTTTTCTCACTGAAGGTGCCTAGCAAATGTGCCAGCAAACTATTTTTACCACCAACGGTGCCCAATGGGTTGTTTTATCCACTAAAGGTGGGCCAATGGGTAGTTTTCCCACTGAAGGTCCCCAATGGGCTGTTTTCCCACCAAAGGTACCTAACGATCGTGCCAAAGGGTTGTTTTTCCCAGAGAACGTGCCTAGCGACCCTACCAACGGGCTATTTTGCCCACTAAAGGTGCCTAAAAAAACCTCCCAACGAGTTGTTTTCCAATTGAAGGTGCCTAGCGACCCTGCCAACAAGCTATTTTCGCATTGAAGGTGTCTGGCGACCGTGCCAACGTGTTTTTTTCCCACTAAAAGTGCCTAGCGATCGTGCCAACGGGCTATTTTGTCCACTGAATTTGTACCATCGAGTCGTATTTCCCACCGAATGTGCCTAGTGATCGTGCTAGACGGCTGTTTTGCCCACCAAATTTATGCCAACAGGTTGTTTTTCCACCGTAGGTGCCCAACGTGTTATTTTCCCACTAAAGGTGCCTAGCGACCTTTCCAAATGGCTGTTTTGCCCACCAAAGGTGTGCCAACGGTTTGTTCTACCTACTGAAGGTGCATCAACGAGCTTTCTTTCCACTAAAACTATCTAACGGACTATTTTTCCACCTAAGGTGCCTAGTGACTGTGTCAATGAGCTATTTTTCCCAACAAAGGTGCCTGGCGATCGTGTCAACGGGCTATTTTACCCACCAAAGGTTTGCCAACAGGCTATTTTTCCCACCGAAGGTCCCTAGCGACTGTGCCAATGGGCTATTTTTCCCGCCGAAAGTGCCTAACAACCATGTCAGCAGGCTGTTTTGTCCATCGAATGTGTGCCAACGGGCTGTTTTGCTAATTTAAGATGTGTGGTGGGGCTGTTTTGCCCACAGAAGGTGTTCACACTCAAGGTTCCCAACAGGCTATTTTGCCCATCGATGATGCCTAACGATCGTGCCAAGGGGCTGTTTTGCCCACAGAAGGTGTTCTAAGGGGCTGTTCTTCCCATCAAATGTGCCGATAGGCTGTTTTTCCTATCGAAGGCACCCAATGGTTGTTTTGTCCACTGAAGTTTTGCAACGGGTTGTTTTTCCCACTGAATGTGCCCAACGGGCTGTTTTTCCACAGAAGATGCCTAGCGTCCCTACCACCAGGCTGTTTTACCCACCGAAGGTGTGCAATCAGGTTGTTTTCCTTATCGAAGGTGCCTAACGGTCTTGCTAAAGGGCTATTTTGCCTATCGAAGGTATGTCAATAGGTTGTTTTCCCCACTGAATCAATCATGCCAACAGGTTGACGGGTTGTTTTTCCTTCTCAAGGTGCATAGTGACCTTGCCAACGGGCTATTTTGCCCACCAAATGTGTGCCAACAGACTATTTTGCCCATCGAAGGTGCCTAGTGAAAGTGTCAACATGCTGTTTTTCCCACCGAAGGTGTGCCAACAGGTTGTTTTTCCTATTAAAGGTGCCTAATGAATGTGCCAGTAAGCTCTTATTGCCACCAATGGTGCCCAACGAGTTCTTACATCCAACGAAGGTGTGTCAATGGGTAGTTTTTCCCACTGAAGGTGCCCAACAGGCTGCTTTCTCCAATGAAGATGTGTAGCGATCCTACCAACGGGCTGTTTTACCCACCAAATGTGCACGAATGGGCTGTTTTTCCCATTGAGGGAGCCAGGCGAATGTGTCAAGATGCTATTTTTCCCACTGAAGGTGTGCCAATAGGCTGTTTTTCCCACCAAAAGGTGCCTATCAACTATGCCAACATGTAGTTTTGTCGACCGAAGGTGTGCCAATAGGTTGTGTTTCCCATCGAAGGTGCCCAAAGGGCTATTTTTCTCATCGAAGGTGCCTAGCAACCATGATAAGGGGCTGGTTTACCCACCGAAGGTATGCCAGGGTGTTGTTTCTCCCATCGAATGTGCCAACAGGTTATGTTTCTCACCAAAGTTGCCAAGGGCTTGTTTGGTCCATTGAAGTTTTGTTAATGGCCTGTTTTTCCCACCGAAGGAGCCCAATAGGCTACTTTCTTAGCGCCCCTACCATTGGTCTATTTTGCCTGTCGAAGGTGTGGCAACGAACTGTTTTACCCACCAATGGTGCCTAGCGACCTTGCCAAAAGTTTGTTTTGACCATTGAATGTGTGCCAACGGGCTGTTTTACCTATCGAAGGTGTGCCAACGGGCTATTTTTCCCATCAAAGGTGCCCAACGAGCTGTTTTTCCCATAAAAGGTGCATAGTGATTGTGCCAACGGGCTTTTTTCCCACCAAAGGTGCCTAGCGATCTTGTTAAGAGGCTGTTTTTCTTATAAAAGGCACCTAGAGACCCAGCTGATGGGTTGTTTTGCTCACTAAAGGTTCCTAGAAACCTTGCCATTAGGTTGTTTTCCCACTGAAGGTGCCTAGCGCCCTTGCCAACAGGTTGTTTTTCATACCAAAGGTGTCTCGCGGTTGTGTCAATGTGTTGCTTTTCCCATCGAAGGTGCCTAACAACCGTGCCAACGGGATGTTTCTCCCAATGAGCTGTGTTTCCCATCGAAGGTGCCTAGCAACCATGTCAACTAGCTGTTTTTCCCACCAAAGGTGTGCCAACGGGTTGTTTTTCCCACTATAGGTGCTTAACGTGCTGTTTTCCCACCGAAGATGCCTAGTGACCATGCCAAGGGGCTGTTCGCCCATCGAAGGTGTGCCAAGAGGCTGTTTTTCCCATCGAATGTGCTTAGTGAAAGTGTGAACAAGTTGTTTTTCCCATTGAAGGTATGTCTAGGGATGGCAATTTTGGCTCTGCCCGACCCGGCCTAGTTTTTGACCTAGGTTGGGTGGGCCATTGGCTGACCATGGTTGGCCCGTCCATTTTAGACAAAACAGCATCGTTTATTCCAGAACGACGCCGTTTTGTCTACTTTTTTATTAAAAAAAAATATATGGGCTGAGCCACCCTGGCACACCCATGGCCCAACAACCACGGGTAGACCAATCCCAGCCCACGGGAGCCAATAACTGGCTCGCGGCCTACCATGACAATCGGCCCGAGCCAGTCCAGGCCCTTTGTCATCTATAGGTGTGTCAACGGGTTGTTTTTCCCACTGAAGGTGCCTAGCAAAGGTGCCAGCAAGCTCTTTTTACCAACAACAGTGCCCAACGAGCTGTTTTATCCACCGAAGGTGTACCAATGCATAGTTCTTCCCACCGAAGATGCCCAACGGGATGTTTTACCCACCGAAGATGCATAGTGACCTTGCCAACGAGCTGTTTTACCCACCAAATATGTGCCAATGGGCTATTTTTCCCACCGAGGGTGCCAAGCGAACATGTCAACATGTTATTTTTCCCACCGAAGGTGTGCCAACAAGTCATTTTTCTGACTAAAGGTGCCTAGCGATTGTGTCAATGTGTCGTTTTGCTGATCAAAGGTGTGCCAACAGGTTGTCTTTCCCATTGAAGGTGCCCAACGGGCTATTCTTTCCATCGAAGGTGCCTATCGACCATGCCAAGGGGCTGTTTTACATACCAAAGGTGTGCCAAGGGGTTGTTTTTCCCATCAAATGTCCCTAACGAACGTGCTAAAAGTCTGTTTTTCTTACTGAAGGTGCCCAAGGGACTTTCTTGTCCACAAAATTTTTCCAATGGGCTATTTTTGTAACACCCCACTCCCGCTGAACCCGAACCCGATATCGACAGTGATACCCGGATCCGTGCCCCGCGAGGGTGGCGT
>JAOQML010121570.1:0-20053 GCA_027568935.1 Erythroxylum urbanii
TTATTAGCTTCTTTATGATTGATTAAAAAAGAAGTGATGCATTTGATGCAAATTTCTTCTTTCCTTTGAGATTAACCGATATTGAGATAATGTAAGAAAGGGTTTTTGCATTGTTTTGACTCTCTCTCTCCTATCTTAAATGGTGAGCCAAAAATTGCATAAGAGTGTCATTTTTTGGCTACTTTCTTCTAAGGAAAATCTCCTACAAAGTTTTCTTCTCCTTTTCCACCAAAGGATCCTATTAACCAAGTTGTCTATAAAGAACAAGTGGTAGATCGGATTGGTTAAGGATATAATATCAAGAAGAGGATATCATTAGGTGAAGAGGATACATCACCTAAGAGAGGGTACATTGTCGAGGATAGCATAGCACAACGAGGAGTTAAAGCTGTAGGGAATGAGTTGGTAATATTTTCCATCTTATGATTATACAAATGTTTTCCTTATACCGTATCATATGTGGCTATGCATATTAATTTGGATAAATTTCTTCCGCTGAATTTTTTATTTCTAAAAAGTTTTGAAATCTACCGTTTCTTCGAAATCTATGCATGTTTTATTTTTTGATCCAACATAAACACCATTTACTTTCATTTCAAAAACTTTACAAACACTCTCTGTGGGATCGACCTAGACCCACCACTGCTATAATAGTAAGTCTAGTTATTTTATTTTGACTAGTGTTATGACGCACTATTACACTCCCTTTTTTATCTTTTATTTCCACATCAAAATGTTGTAACAACAAAATCCACCTAATTAACTATGATTTTACATGTGTTTTTGTCAAAAGATATCTACAAGATATATGATCAGAATGGATTATAACTTTTGACCCTAACAAATAAGTTCTAAATGTTTCCAATGCAAAAATCACTACTACACTTCTTTCTTAGTGGTTGTATAATTTAGTTGTGCATCACTCAAAGTTAAGCTAGCACAACAAATTGAGCGCAAAGATTTCTCAACTTTTTGGCCTAAAATAGCTCCCATAGTAAAATCAGAAGCATTACACATAATTTTAAAAGGAAAAGACCAATCAGGAGATACAACAATCAGTGTAGAGATTAATTTTTCTTTGAGAATGACATTAAGGCATTCCTCATTAAAATCAAAATGGACATCTTTTGCTAATAGTTAAAGCATGAATAATCTTAGAAAAATCTTTGATAAACCTCCTATAAAATCCAGCATGTACTAAAAACCTTCTATTACCCTTAATAAAAGTGGGTGGGGGAAGTTTTTCTATAACTTCAATTTTAACCTTATCAACCTCTATTCCCTTTTGTGACACAACATGACCTAAGATTGTCCCTTGTTTCACCATAAAATGATTATTTTGCTAACTTAAATTCAAGTTGTATTTAATACATCTTTCAAGCACTCGAGTCAGCTTATTTAGACAATCATCAAAAAGAAGCACCAAAGATAGAAATCATCCATAAATACTTCGATAAAGTCCTCGATCATGTTTGAGAAAATGGAAAACATGCACCTTTAAAATGTTGCAGGTGCATTACACAACCTGAATTGCAGCCTCCTAAAAGAGAATATCCTAAATGGATAAGTAAATGTCATTTTTGTTTGGTCCTCAGGAGCAATCGGTATCTGGTAATAACCTGAAAGACCATCAAGAAACCATAAAACTCATTTCTAAAAAGTTTTTCCAACATTTGATCAATAAAAGGGAGAGGAAAATGGTCCATTTTGGTAGCCGCATTCAATTTCTTATAATCAATACACATTCTGCATCTAGTGGTAGTCCTAGTAAACACTCATTTATATCATTTCGAGTAATAGTGATGCCAGACTTTTCAGAACTACATGCACTAGGCTCATCCACTCACTATCCACAATTAGATAAATAACTCCCACATTAAGCAGTTTCAAAAATTCCTTCTTCACTGCCTCCCACATATTAAGATTGAGTCTTCTTTAGGTTTCTCTCACTGGTTTAACCCCCCTTCTAGGATAATCCTATGCATGCACATAAAGCAACTAATTCTTTTAATTTCACTCAAACTCTATCTTTTCAATTTTTTCATCTCATTTAAAATTCTTTTTTCTTGGTCAGTGTTTCATCCATGTATGATAAGCTCTTGGAGGCTGAATCAAAGTATTCCAAGAATTGCACTATAGAGTGCAACCTCGAGTCGTTCACTTAATTGGAACCTAAACAATTTAATCTAAGTTAACCTAAATGTTATGCTATGCAAACTAATTTGGAGAGAAAAAAGGGTTTTTAATTTTCGAACTGATTGGTAGAACCAATTTAAATGTAAAAACGAATGCTTTTAGATTTTAGGGATATAGAAAACTGAAGGATGAAAAACAAAAAAAGACTAAATAGTGATAATGCCTTCTTGAAAGTGAGTTTTGGCCATCATTGTTCGAAATTGATTAAAGTGAGAGTAGAAACCACTAAGCTTTAAAATGTAAACCTTGAAAGACTCTTCAAGTCCAGGATCTTAATCAATGAGACTCTATTTTTAAAAATACCGTTAAGTGCTCTTAGTGTGTGTAATAGGATTAGCCAATGCAATCAGTCAAATGGAATCTAAAATCATCTTAATATCAAACACAACCATGCAAGACAAGAGAGAATTAAGAAGATTTCGAATAGACATCTATGAAACTTCATACATTTAAGCTCAAAGTTCTACATAAACCAATCCATCCTACACATAACGAGTATCCAACATTTGATTAAAACCATAATCAAATAGCTCATCTACAAATCATAAATCCTAGACCTAGGATGTATAAATTTATAGCTGAACTATGGATAAAACTACTCCCCTTTTTTAGCCCATTGAACCCCAGCCATTGTTGCACCTTCAACAAGAAAATAAACGCCTAGCCACTCATTGAACCCAAAAACTTCAGAACTTGGAATGCATTTGAATCACCCATAGTGGAGGTTTAACAATGGAAGAAAATATGGACGAGGTAAGAGTTGTTTTGTAAAGAAAAGATGAAGGAGACTATAAAAATTAGGTGTCTCTGCTGCCTCCCTCCTACTTATCCCAAAATAGGTTTTTTTAATGATGTTCAGGTCGAGTCATATGTATGGGTAAGTGAGGTTTCCAAAAATGACTAGGGTTTCAAGTCGATTTTTTTAATGCTTTTTTGAAAAATGACTAGGGTTTTAGCAAAGTGATGAATTTGTCGCGGCCAAATTTTCCATAGAATTTGTCACGGACAAATTTTCCCAAAAGGTCTGAGCTATTGATTTGAAGGTTTCGTCGCAGCAAAATAATGGGTTCGCCGTGGCCAAATTGTCCTGAAGGGTATTCTTCCTTGATTTTCTAACTCAGCAATTTCTTGTTCTTCACTCTTGGCTCCACTTCTTGAGTATCCTGCAATGAAAAGCAATAGTTTGCAATATAAATTGTCTTATAAACCAAACGAGTGCAATTATTAATTAATTATGACAATTTTACCCTTAAACTATGTTAATTCAAAACAAGCGCTCTTGAAATAAATTAAGTACAATATCAACAAAAAAAGTTGAAAAGTACAACAAAAACTATAAAAATACCACTGAATAATATAGAAAACTTAGGTTCAATCAAATTCCCTCACACTTAGACCTTTGTACTCTTAGACAAAGCTCATAAAAGTCAAAGGAATACAAGTGCAAAAGGAAATACTGACCATACTTAAAAATGAGAGCAGCAAATTAATAAAACTAATTTCTCATAAATTAACTAAAGCAAGCCGAAAGAATGCCAAGAGGATCAACACCATAAGTATTTAAGCCGAAAGATTGAGCGAAAGAGACTTATCTCAGTGGAAACTGTTTGACTCTCAACTCACTTGTCTTGGGGTAATTTCACTCTAAAATCTGCTTAATTCATTCTCTACCATAAGCTTATGATAGTTCTACCTCTCCACCATAAGAACTATAATTTTGTAAATCAAGATGACTTTCAGAGTTGTAATGATGAATGAAGGCCAAGTGAGATAGATGGAATAAAAGAAACAAGATGAGTGACATGCATCACAATTATTATCTCATGAAATGAGCGTCAGCTATTCCAAAGAAAAGATTTAAATTTCTAACATATCAGCTTTTTTTATACTATACTGCAAAACAGTTGTAAAGGATAAATGTCATAATTACACTTAAACCAGGTTCCTCAAATGATAGAAGGAACTACTTAGGACACTTCAAAACAGTGCATTTGAAGTACCAAAGTTCTCACTGTTTATTCTTTACTGAACTATGGTAGTAGAACACCATCATACTGGTCTGGTAAAAGACACTACTTTTGCTATTGCCCCTTTTTTTTGCACTCAACCCATGAATCCTACTCAAAACACTCAAACTGAGAAAACTGGAGATGAAAATATTTACATCAGTTTATAAAAATTAGCATGCACTCAAAAAGATGGCTCAAGGGGGCTAACAATGGTAAAGTGTATAGGGTTTGTCTTTGGGTGAGAAAGGTTTTGCAATGAATGCTCTTTCATTTTCACAAAATTGAGTTCATCAAGCCTTGATTAAGAATTAAAACAAGTTCTAGAGAGATATAAAATTAAGCAGATACACACAAATGAAAGAATTCAGGCCCAAATATCCTTCCAACAAGGTTAATGTCTCAATTAAACAATCTCAAGGTTTAAAAAAATGAATAGTGCACCTTCCTTAACGTACCTCACTTACTTCTTATTAAAAACATAAAAAATGGAATTAGTCAAAATTCAACTAACATTTAAAAGCATGGATAGTTTTCTAAAAGCATATGTAAGACTTTGAATTTTTCAAAACTTTTCAATCACATTAGTATTAAGAACTTAGTGTGGGAGCATTATTTAAGTGGTGGTCGCGGCGAAGTGAAAGGTTGGTGGCGGCGAAATCAAAAGTTGGCCACGAAGAAGTTTGTTCAAGAAAATTTTTGCCGCGCCGAAAAGTGGCAGAAACAAATATTTAAGTGTTGGTTGTGGCGAAGTAAAAAGTTATAAAAATTGTTGCTGCGGCAAAAGATGGCAGAAACGTGGAGAAGATAGACAAAATGCATGAAATTGCAATTTCACCTCAAGGACCAATTTCAAAAATTAAAAGATAACACACAAATGACACTTAAGTGGACAAAATGTTACATGAATAAACTGCTTGGTTTCCTCCCCCACACTTAAACACAATATTGTCTGCAAGAGTGAAAGAATTAAAGCACAATCATGTAGAGCAGATGATAAACAGTAGATGAACGGGTTTATAATAGCTCAATAGCCAATGAAATAAATACAACATTCTGCACAGGCTAGATCAATCAAAAAAAGACATAAAAAAAGTTAACTAGTATCTAGGGAAACTCAAGACAAAAAACATAGACTCAAAGATAAAATACTTAGACAAAATACAAATGACTAAAGATTGATCTGTAGGGGAATTAGTTGCAGACCTAGACTGTCCAGACCCAGATGGACTTGCTCCAAACATGCCCTCCCTAAATGTGTTAGCGCCACGCCATAGATCATCCTCATCAGAGAGCAATCGAAAATGGACCCGTTCAGCCAGTAAAGCATCTATACAGCGACGATAACACATGTCCCAATCATATATGGCATCCTGACTCGAATTGTTCAAGATCAGCAGAAAGCCCATCAAGCCTAGTAGCAAGGGTTGCTAAGGTGACAGGTGCAGGGACTTTTGGATCTGGCTGGTTTTGATCAGTAGGTGCATCGGCTGTAGAGGTTGTACCAATATCAAATACATGTATAGGAAGGGATGGTGGTGCAAGGGCAGGGTGTTTTAGGCACTCATACCTAAACAGTGGGGCCAGTTCAAAATAGCTATTGTTATCAAATTTAGGTACGTTGTGTGCACAGAAGATGTCGAAAATAAAGTGATGGAAGGCTATGGCATTTGTTAGTTTAGGTGTTTGGATGGAATCATGGAGGGCGGAGGCAATAGCGTCAGCTATATTGACTGGATGGCCAATCATTAGGAGGTAGATTTATAGAGCTTGGCATTTAGTGACATTGGCTAGGTAACTGGTGGGACTGATGTTGTTACAAACCAAATGCAACCAAGGCTGAGCCTCTGGTCGTAAACCAAAGCATTTAAGGTATAGCTCGGTATATCGTGGGTGATGCTAATCTGCGCCCTCTTGACAGAGGGTGCGAGCAACATCGTCCAGAGGATAATTATGGATTAGCTAGTCAAAATGATAGTTGTGATAGGGAGGAAGATCAAAATGGTGGCAGATATTGGAGGTGGTGAAGGCATAGGGCTCCCTAATGCCACGAAAGTCAATGGCTAAATGATTATGGATCCAAGCATATGTATAAAAATGTCAAACAAATTTGTCATTGCTTAAGGTACACTCCTTAACCAAGCTAGTGAGATGCATGGAGTTGTTGAACAAAAGGGTTGTTCAAGGGGGTTAGAGGAAAGGGTTATTCTTTGATAAGAGGTCTAGCATTAACTTTTTCATATAATTCCTCAAATGTAAACTCATTGTCAGGTGAACTAGGTTCACTAGAGGGGGCAGTATTTTTGGTTCCAGTCATTTTCCTGCATATGAAAAAACTAATTAAAGAACAAAATAAATCAAACTTCATTGCGGCATACTCCACTTCACCGTAGCGAAACATTCCAGAGAGGATGATATGTCCAACTAGTTTACCCTAACTCTCAACAACAAATAAGATAAAAATGGATGAAGAAGAGAACTAAGATACTTACAAAGACGAGGAGGAAACTGCGCAGATAGAGAGTCAAGAGTAGAGGTGAGTAGGAAAGAAAATAACAAATGGGAGGAGGAATGGCTGAAGGGATTTACCGTGGCATGCTAGGGTTAGAAGAGAGGGAAACAAATGAGCTGTATGTTTAAGAAAATAGGAAGGTGAAAAGACGAAAAAAATAGGAAGAGGAAATAAATGGTCAAGGACATTTGGGGTTAAAATGGTAATATCATAAATTAAAATTGAAGATATGAGAGGATAGCCTGCGCAGATTTTATCTTTGCCGCAGTGACGTGAAGTGCACGTGAATTATATCTCCACAACAACGTGAAGTGCACGCCGTGGTGAAAATAACCCGAAAGAAAATGGAACTAAAAAGGAGTTCGTCGCCGCGACGACATGGAATACACGCTGCGGCAAGAATTTCCTAAAAGAAAGAGACTAGGTGGGGACTTTTGCCACAGCGAAACTATAAGTTAGCAGCAGCGAAAGTAACCCAAACTCAAAGAGTAACAGACAGAAAAGTTTACACATAAATGAGAAACATGATAAGGAAACACAAAACACAGTATGGATACTTAGAAAAACTTTTAGTGAATATGTAGAGTTGCAAGGAACTAAATAAGTTCAAGAATGAAAATGCAACACAATTAACAACACGCAACTTCTCCAACCTAAAAGATATATTATGTTTCAAAGTGTTCAATCACAGCAATATAAAGGCAAAGGACAAAACTAAAAAGGGGATGTTATTGAATTGAAAATTACTATGAAAATAAAACTAAACTACTTTTCCTACTGGGTTAGTTCCTCCCCTACATTTACTCAATAAACTAATGCACCAAAAAAATGTCATGAACAATCACAAGGCAAAAGTAAGTAAACAAGTGAAGGAAAAAAACAACCTGAGATTTATGGAGGTTTTTGGTTCCCATGGTAAAGCTTCAAGAGATGTCCATTCACCATAAGCTTAGCTCTAGTCTCTTCATACAGAAGCTCCACCATGCCAAATTCGTGCACTTTTGTGACTATATACAGCCCATCCTAACAAGTATTAAATTTCCCTTGCTTGAAAGTGAAACGAGCCTTAAACAATAACACTCTATCTCCCTCTTTGAAGTCATTCCTCAAGATGCCTTTATCGTGCACAAACTTAGTTTGCTCCTTGTAGATTCTAGAATTCTCATACGCCGCTAGCCTCATCTCTTCCAATTCTTGCAACTACAACTTCCTCTCCATCCCAGAAGATTCGAAATCCTTGTTGCACTGCTTGACTGCCCAATAAGCTTTATGTTCTAACTCCACTGGCAAATGGCAAGCCTTGCCATAAATAAGGTGGCATGGAGACATCCCAATTGGTGACTTGTAGGCGGTCCAATAAGTCCATAGTGCTTCTTCTAAACATAAACTCCAATCTTTTTTGGATGGTTTTACAATCTTCTCCAAGATATGCTTCACCTCCCAATTAGATATTTCAGCCTAACCATTGCTTTGGGGGTGATATGTAGTGGAAACCTTATGAGCGACTCCAAATTTTGAAAACAGATTGTCAACTACCCTATTACAGAAGTGTGTACTTCTATCGCTCACCACAACCCTTGGAATCCCAAACCTACAGAAAATGTTGGACTTAAGAAATTTTGACACTGTTTGGGCATCATCTTTTTAAGTAGGCACAACCTCTATCCATTTAGACACATAGTCTATCTATGGCTAAAAGGATATAATCAAAACCAAAGGATGGAGGAAAGGACCCAATGAAGTCAATCCCCCAAACATCAAAGATTTTGCAAAATAGTAGAGGTTATTAAGGCATTTCATGTCTTTTACCTAATCCCCCCAAACGTTGACACTTGTCACAAAACTGATAAATGTAAAAAGAACCTTTAAAAAGGGTTGGCCAGTAAAAACTAGAGTTAAGAATTTTTCTAGATGTTCTCCTAGCACTGAAATGCCCTCCACAAACCATAGAATGGCAAGCTAAAATAACGGCATCAAATTCTTCATTAGGCACACATTTCCATATAACTTGGTCACTGCATGTGCTCCATAGATGAGGAGCATCCCAAATGTAATGCCTTGCTTCGCTCCTGAGCTTTTGTGCCTGCAAAGTAGACATAAGAGGTAGGGTGAGTCCAGTCATAAGGTAGTTAACGATATGTGCATACCTAGGCTCTTTTAAAAATAAAGCACTTAAAATGGGAATTTGCTTGAAAGTTGCTCTAGCATCTGGTCAATAAAGGGAGAGGGAAATGAACTTTTCATGTGGCATCATTTAATCTTCTATAGTCTACGCACACACGCCAGGAATTTTGCACTCTTGTAGGAATAAGCTCATCCCTATTATTTTTAACCACAGTAGCCCTACTCTTTTTAGGCACTACATGGATAGGACTAACCCACTCACTATCAGATATGGGATAGATGATCCCAGCACTCAAAAGTTTGGTTATTTCTTTCTTAACCACATCTAGGATAAGTGGGTTTAATCTCCTTTGGGGTTGTCTCACGGGTTTGGAACCCTTACTTAGTAGAATCCTATATGTGCAAATAGCTAGACTAATCCCAGGTATGTCTGCTAAAGTCCACCCTATAGGCCTCTTATGCTCTCTCAAAACAGTAAGGAGTCTATCTTCCTCACCGCTAGATAGGGAATTAGCAATTATAACAGGTAATCACTCGTTTGACTCAAGGAAAGTATACTTTAAAGAAAGGGGAAGGGGTTTCAATTCAATTGTAGGAGGTTACACAACAGAAGGTATTAATTCATGAAGTTCAAGAGAGAACAGTTTTCTTCCCTTTTCTTCAATCAATGGTGAGCAAGGTTCCATATGGTATCCTTTAGTCTGAGATTTTTATTGTAGTGAAACGACTTCATCAATTTCCACGTCGAAGTGACCCTCTATGATGCCAGAATCACCTGAAACATTCATAAAAAAACCTTCCCAAAGGGGGTCATCACTAACAGTAAAATCAAGTGAACACAATTCAGAATCAACGGAATCCTGTTTCAATTCGAATGCAGAGCAAACATCATCAACAACAATATCAGTCATGTTAACACCCAAAAGTGAGTAATCTTCATATGGATGTTTCATTGCTTCATACATGTTAAAACAAACTTTTTGATAACCCACTTCCATTATGATGGTGCCTTCTTTCATACTAATCATGATATTAGCAGTTCTTAAGAAAGGTCTACCGAGAATCAGTGTGGTGTCATGTGCAAGTTCAGAAGATATATCAAGCACATAAAAATCAGCAGGAAAAACCAAACTGTTAACCTGGACCAAAATATCCTCTATAATGCCCTCAGGATACCTAATAGAGCTATCAGCCAATTGGAGTACTACCATGGTAGACTTAAGAGTTTTGACTTCCAATGAAGTGTAGACTAACTTAGGCATGACATTAATAGCTACCCCTAAATCTAACAAAGCGCCATTTATAGTTACTTTACCTAAAGTACAAGGGATGGTAAAAGATCCAGGTTCCTGGAATTTCACAGGAATTTGAGGTTTAAAAAGAACAAACACATTTGAGCTTACTTGAACTTTTTCATTTGGCCTAAACTTTCTCTTATGTGTACACAGGTCTTTAAGGTATTTGGCATAAGTAGGAACCTGTTTCATAAGATCAAGCAAAGGAATATTGACTTCCACTCTACTAAACAAATTAATAATATCCTTTTCATGCTTAGTGTCAGTCATTCTTTTGCTCATCAAATAAGAATTAGAAAAGGAAGGTCTTTAAGATTTACCTCCTTACTCTTGGCTTTGTTGGCTCCATGCTTGCTTAACTCAACATGCTCCCTTACTGTGGCTTGTACATTGTGGCTCTCAAGATTTGTTCCTTCGCTATTCAAAATTGTGAATTTCTTTCCAGCCAATAATGCTTTCTCTTTAGAGCTTTCAGAATTCTTCATCTTTTCTAGTGTGGAAGATAATTCATCATATTCAATCTCTTCCTTAACTACTTCCTTATCTAAATCACGGAACTTCACTTGCTTCCCACTTCGAAGAGTAATGGCATTCAAACCCTTAGGATTTATAACAGTGTTTGATGGGACAGTTCCACTGCTCTTAGCTTATTGCTCACTCATGTTATTTGATAATTGAGTGAGATATGAGTTGACGTTTTCAGTCTTCGTCTCCTATTACTCCATTCTTTTCTCTAAGGCATTAAATCTAGCAGCATTCTTGGATGAGTCTTGTTGAATCAAAGAGGCTAAAGAATTGAACTAGTTATCATTAGAAGTCTTCTCATCTTTCATCAATGCCATCTTATTATGCAAGAGTTGATTGGTGTCTTCCTTTTATGGAACATTTAAAGCTTTCTGTTGGTTTTGGAACTGGTTAGTAGATGGACCAGCTCCTCCACCTTGCTGGAATCTATTTGAAGGTCCACTCTCGTCATTTCTCTAACTAAATCAAGGGTGCTTTCCATCCCTCATTGTATGTATTAGAATACGGGTCCCACTTCTGATTTGGTCTACCCTGATAAACAGAAGATACCTCCTCATAAAGATTAGGGCAAACCCTAGCAATATGCATCACAGACCCACAATTGTCGCAACTAGGTGCAGTGAGATCTATAGGGGTTTGTGGACGATGCACACTCATATTCTTTAACTCAGCAATAATGAAGGCAGTTGAGTAGTCATTTTGTTCTCCAAAGAGTCTACCTTAGATTCAAGACTTTCCATTTTTCTAGAGTGTACTGTTGAAGCTACCAACTCATGTATGCCTCTAATGTCTCTCACACTGTACTGTTGGTGATTCAAAGCCATCTTCTTAATCAGATTCCAAGCCTCTTCGGTAGTGAGGTCTATCAGTGAACCTCTTGAGGCTGCATCTAACATACCCTTGTCTTGACCCTTCAACCCATCATAAAAATATTGCACCAACTGCTCATCTGGTATTTGATGGTGAGGGCATCTTGCCAATAGATCCTGAAAACAGTTCCAATAATCATAGAGAGACTCATCAAAGTCTTATTGAGCTGAGTAGATTTCCTTTCTCATTGATGAAGTTCTAGAAGCAGGAAAGTACTTCTCCAAGAATGCCTTCCTCAAATTTCCACAACTATGATAGGCATTCGCCACATGTCTTGGAAGACTCATGTACCACTCCCTTGCTTTACCCTCCAATAATAGATGAAAAACTTTCCACAACACTTGATCTAGAGAAGTTCCCACTGGTTTCATGCTCTGGCAAATTATAGACAACAATTGCTGGTGAATGTAGGGATCTTCTCCTTTCAAACCATGAAATTTAGGAAGAGAGTCAATAAGCAATCTTTTTATCTCAAAATTCACATCAAAATTAAGGTAAGAAGTAGTAAAAGGATCATAATTCACATCAGAGGTTGTAGCTTCCCTAATGGTCCTCCTCTTAAGGTTGCCATTATTCTCACCAATTCTCTCCTGCTCTCCATTACTTCCATTATCTCCGTTTCTAGGTTAGTTGGCATCAAGGCTTTGGTGTTGCAAATTAACTAGGTTTTCATCCATTGTCTCTCTTTCTAATGATTCACTCTCATTGCTTGACAGGGTAGACTCTACTACCTTGCTTATCCCTTCTACTCTCTTTTCATTCCTAACTTTTCTCAGGCTTTTCTCAATTTTAGGGTCTAAGGGTAGGAGTGTGGTTTTTCGGGGCATGCAAAGGAAAAATTTAAAATAAAATAAAAATAAGCAAAATTAGCTTGCAAGTTCGCAAAGTCGGGTAAAAAGATGAGATATGATGGATGCAAGTGTGTGTGGTAAGTGAAAGTATATATGCACAGGTAAGAAAGCTTTAGAGCTGCACAGAAAAGTTGGTCGCAGCGAAGTCGGTAGTTGGCCACAGCGAAAATGTCCCAAAAGGGATCTTGGTAAGATCCTGCAAGTTGGTCACGGTGAACTTACACCACAAGCAGCAAATAGAACTCTGAACTATATAGATGTAAAATCCTAAGTATCAAAATTTAAAAGTAATCAATATCTATGTTTGTATTTCCAAAAATTAAGATGCTAAGTAAAATGAAAACCTATACTATTAATAGGTGTGAAACTAAACTATCTAGAATGCAATCTAAAGACTCTTAACCAACCTCAGCAGCAATTATAACAGAAGTTAACCTAGAGAACCAATTGATTGGCTCCCTGGCAACGGCACCATGTGATTCGTCCTTGTACGATAAGCTCTTAGAGGGTGAATCAAAGTATTCCAAGAATTGCACTATAGGGTGCAACCTCGGGTTGTTCACTTAACCGGAACCTAAACAATTGAATCTGAGTTAACCTATATGTCATGCTATGCAAACTAATTTGGAGAGAAAAAAAAAGAGTTTTTGATTTCCGAACTGATTGGTAGAACCAATTTAAATGTAAAAACGAATGTTTTTAGATTTTAGGGATATAGAAAACTGAAGGATGTAAAACGCAAAAGACTAAATAGTGATAATGCCCCATTGAAAGTGAGTTTTGGCCATCATTATTCAAAATTGATTAAAGTGAGAGTAGAAACCACTAAGCTTTAAAATGTAAACCTTAAAAGACTCTTCAAGTCTAGGATCTTAATCAATGAGACTACATTTTTTAAAATCCCGTTAAATACTCTTAGTGTGTGTAATAGGATTAGCCAATGAAATCAGTCAAATGGAATTAAAAATCATCTCAACATCAAACACAACCATGCAAGACAAGAGAGAATCAAGAAGATTTCAAATAAACATATATGAAACTTCATACATTTAAGCTCAAAGTTCTACATAAACTAATCCATCCTACACATGACGAATATCCAACATTTGATTAAAACCATAATCAAATTGTTCATCTACAAATCATAAATCCTAGACCTAGGATGTATAAATTCATAGTTGAACTATGGATAAAACTACTCCCCTTTTTTAGCCCATTGAACCCCAGCCATTGCTGCACCTTCAAGAGGAAAAGAAACTCCTAGCCACTCATTGAACCCAGAAACTTCACAACTTGGAATGCATTTGAATCACCTATGGTGGGGGTTTAACAATGGACGAAAATATGGAGGATGTAAGAGTTGTTCTATAGAGAAAAGATGAAGGAGAGTGTAAAAATTAGGAGTCTCTACCACCTCCCTCCTACTTATCCCAAAATAGGGTTTTTTTTAATGATGTTTGGGTCAAGTCATGTGTATGGGTAAGTGAGGTTTCCAAAAATGACTTGGGTTTTAGGTAGCTACTTCAAAGTTTTCGCTACGGTGAAGTGATGAATTCATCGTGGCCAAATTTTCCCAAAAGGTCAGAGCTATTAATTTGAAGGTTTCACCACGGCAAAGTAATAGGTTTGTCGCGGCCAAATTGTCCTGAAGGGTCTTCTTCCTTGATTTTCTGGATCAACAATTTCTTGGTATTCACTCTTGGCTCCACTTCTTGAGTATCCTGCAATGAAAAACAATAGTTTGCAATATCAATAGTCCTATTGCACTAATTAATTATGACAATTTTACCCTAAAACTATGTTAATTCAAAACAAGCACTCTTGAAATAAATTAAGCACAATATCCAACAAAACAACTGAAAAGTACAACAAAAACTATAAAAATACCACTGAATAATATAGAAAACTTAGGTTCAATCAATTAACATTCAAAGTAGTGCAAGAATGGTTAGATATGTTTCCCCTTCACTTAAAAACACATACTTAAAATTCTTAGGTAACTCTTTCAGCTCTACTTTTGGTGGGGTTGCATTCTCCTTTTTTGTAGTCTTGTTTCAAGTGACTGCTCATCTTGTTTTGGTTGCCTTATGCAGTCTTTGTCCTTCATTATCTTTGGTTGCATGCCTGATTTTTTTATCTTCCTGAATATGACTTAAAGATTCGTTCCCATTGCTTTCCTCATTTTGCTCATCTCTTCCCTTAATGAGGCTCTCCTCTTCTTAATTACCTACATCAGACATATTAGAAGGAATCTCAACATTATTATCAGTCACCTTACCACTTTTTATAATTGTAAAAACCTTGGCTTGTTCTGGTTGACTAGGCAACTTTTCTTTTTGATTGTTTTGCATTTGTGTAACGAGTTGCCCTACTTGAGTCTCAATCCTCTTCACAAAAGCTTCCATTGAATCAAATCTCTTATTTTTCATTTCTTAATTATGAGCAATCGTTTGAATGAACGCATTCAGACTTCCCTCTAAAGAAGGCTTTTCTTGGTATGCTCTGATTTGAGGATTGCCCTTGAAACTGATTCTGCCTCTGAAAATTCTGATATTATGATTAGGGTTGTACTGGTGGATTATTAATCTTCCAAGAGAAATTAGGCTGGTTTCTCCAACTACAGTTATAGGTGTTTGAATATGGATCATTTTACACCCTCAGATGAAAACTAGTAAGTGAGTTTTCTTTTTCTTCCTCACCTATAAAAGATTCAAAAGAATACTTAAAAACATTAGCTCCATGACCAAAAATTCCATATATACCAGATACCTTATGATTTGGAGTGTCTTGGGATTGTCTCATGGTTAGCATTTTCACATGCTTTGTTAGCTCAGTCAATTGTATAGACATTTCTTAGTTCGAGCTCGCTGCATGAACTCCAACCCTTCTCCCCCTCACACACCTTTGTCAAGAATTAGCCCCTAACATTTTAAGGATTTCATATGTCTCTTCGACAGTCTTCTCTCCCACAGCTCTTCCTGTTGTGTTTTCCACTGTATACTGACACGGTTGTTTTAATCCATCATAGAAGAATTAGTTTTGCATGTGAAGTGAAAAATGATGTTGTCGACACTATATTAGATAGAAAGAGTTTGAAGTGTTCCTATACCTTATAGAATGGCTCTCCCTCAATCTGAGTAAAAGTAGCTATCTTCATCCATAACTCAGAGGTCTTTTGATGGGAATAAAATTTTCTCATTAATATGTTGTACAACTGATCCCATGTAGTTAATGAATCGGATGGAAGGGTCATCAACCATGCCTATGCCTGATCTTTCACTATATATAAGAAGCATCTCATTCTGAGTTGATCTTTGTTTAAGCCTCCAAAGGAAATGTCTAGAGAGTGGTATAGAAGTCTCAAATGTAGTTTAAAGGTTTAAGAACCCTATAGAAAGATCATAGTTTCTGTATGCCTCTCCCAAACATATGCAAGAAGTAGCAATACCAATTACTGGTCTAGCATACTCCTTTATTACTGGCTGCCATTCACCTATCTCTTGATATTTAGGCTTAGGCTCCCTGAGATTGTCTTCAAATTCCCTTTAAGTTCCTCTTATCCAATACACGTTATCAATAAAGGGAACGAGTTCACTTTCCCGTGACCTCCTTGCTCCTAAAAATAAAATAAAGGCAAAATTGAATTAGTAACAAAAATTGCTAAAAAAATTTAATGAAATAACACGACAAAAATGTATGCATGAAAAGACAAAACGATCAAAATTAATTTAAGCTTAAACACTAAACACCTCCCTGACAACATTGTCAAAAACTTATTATGCTGAAATAAGTTTTAAAAACCTAGGTTATCCTACTTGCAAGTATATGAGGTAATTGTAGTTTAATACCTAGGGTTGTCTCTCCAAGAGGTGAAATTGTTCACTCAAATTAATCTTGAATAAAAATAAAAACGAACGCAATCCTAAACTATCTTGATTTGTTAAGTAAAAGGTTTTAAAAAAAATAAAGCAACTAAATTGAAAAGTAAACTGATTTAACCGGAAGCAAGAACGATTTGATCATTCAGTATGGAAACTCTTAAGAAATTAACTTCACTAATTTAATCTCCTATATATGACTAAGTGGAATTAATTTGATAATTGTCTTGCTAAAGTTACCAATTGGCTCAAAATCAATTCAAATAATAAACTAAATCTAACTTTTGTATTAAAAAAGTTTATCATCCAAATAGATTATGGAAACCTAACTAATAATTACCACTTAAGTAAATATATTTGTAATTCATAACTTAAGTGTCTATAGTTTCTTGTTCTAATATTAAACTTCTCTCGATCCTTCGTTTAATACAAAATTATGTAAAGGTTGGCCACACTATTACATCTAATAAGCTTAGAAACTATAGCACATAATAAGATAAAAAAATAGTCCCTTCTTTATGCATAATCAACTAAATTAGCTAAATTAATTCTCAAGAAAAAATAATCAGGTGATCTTGGAATAACCACAGTTCATCATCTTTATATACTTCAATCCCATCTTTAACAATAATAGAGAAATATCAAAGCAATAAAATAGGGAATAAACTAAAATGAACTATTGAACAACTAATAGAGTAAATAAGTTTCAATAGATAGATTCAATAATGTAGCAGATATAAAATAGGAAGAGCAAACAAATGGAGTGTTTGAATGAGGGAGTTAGCGATGGGTCTCCTGTTAATCTCAAGCTCTCTGCGTGGGCTCTCAACCTTCCACCTCTACTTACTCTCGCCTAGAAGTATATATGCTTACACTGGCTTCAGCCTGCCTTCTTTCTCACTAACTGACTGATCTCTGTTCTCCTCCTCCATCTTTTATTTTTGCCTCCTTTTTAGCCCTCTTTTTTCTTCTCCTTTCTTTTCTATCTATCTGAGAGTCTAGGTTTAAGGTTTGTTTTTAACCCCGTCATTAACCTGCATATGTTAAACTAAAACAATTAGTGCAAACAAACTATCATGACTATGACTATAGAAGTCACGAGTGTGACTCCTTCTCATAACCGTGACTATGGAAGCCATAGGTATGACTCTTTTCTCACACTCGTGACTATGGAAGTCATAGTTGTGACTCCCTTGTCACGCAATTTTCATGTAGCATTTAATTTCATGCAATATTCACAAAATTCTCCATTCAGCATTCATGCAACACTCACATCATTTTCACTTAATTCATCTTAAATTTGGATTAAAACACAAGAATTTGTAACCAAAATCAAGATATAAGGGCTACCAAACTTAATAGAAATTAAACACAATATGGTCCTAAACGTTAGATTTTTTAGTTCAATTATGCTTATTTTTTTCTTTAAGGTACTATGGTGAGGATAAGAACACCCTAACCTAGGATTCCTATATAACCAGCCCTATATAAAAGGGCAAGAGTTGACGCTTTAGCATTTACTTCAAGAGTAACTACTTTTAGGATGCATTCTTTAAAGAGATTGTAGCATTTATGACTTCTTTTAAGCATTTTCATTATCCCATAAATAAATGTGAATAAATTAACATAAAGAATTTCATGTCACTAGCTTCATACCAATAAAAAGGGTGAAGTTAAAGGGTGATGCTAGTAGCCATTTGAGATAGTGACCTAGTTCATTAATTTGGTTATTTCTGAAAAGGTTTACTTTCACATTAAAAGGTTAAGAAACATTTAAAATAAGCTTTTAATATTCTTGTTTTGTTTAAATTTATCTTATAAATAAGGGATGTGAATATGTTTAAAAGTTGAAGCATATTATCTTGTGTATATTCATTTTGCCCATGGAATTGAATTTTGTAATTTTGGTTGAAGTATACAGGATCATAAGGTGAAATGAATTTAACTTGTAAATTGATACAAGTTGTTAGCTACTTAGCATTTTGATGACCCTAATGGTTGGATGAGTAATAGATAATCTTCATTGGTATGCTTGATTTGTTTAACACTTTTTTGGAATTATTTTCTATTTGAGATTGAATGATGGAATTCATTTGCTTAAGAAAAGAAATTGCTTAAATGTGAGGGAGTTTTATATAATCTAGACTTACATTATTTTTGGTATTATTTTCATTACATATTAGTTATATTTTGAATGCTTTTAAATGATATAATACTTAATTTGAGATATATTTTTCTCAGGTTATATTTTTACCTCTTTAAGGAAAATAAGAGAATTTGAAGAAGAATTGGATAAACTTGGTACAAACTTGGTAGACTTGAAGAAGGAATCAAGAATATGATAGATGCATATTTCATCATATTTATACCTATATTTGATGTAGATTTTCTTGTTATTTTATACTTTTATCATATATTTGATACTTAATTTGCTCCAAGTGTGTTTATATGTTATAATTGCCTTTGTGCATTTAAAGGAGAAGAATTCAAATAAAAACATGACATAAAATGAAGATTCGAAGCATAGAAGGGATGTACAGTTGTGCATCATTCTATGCACTTTTCTCAAGCCATATAGAAGGCTGATGCACTGTTATACACAGCCTGAGAGAAGTGCACAGTTTGATGCATGATTGTGCATCAACCTGTGCATCTCCCAGAACCTTAAGTTTCACTAAAAAGGGACACGAGCAGACAAAGGAGCACACATCAGTAGGCAATTCCATATGTAAAGATCATTCTCAAAGAGTGATTTTGATCCAAAGAAGTGGAAAGCATGAAGAAATCATCGAAAGATCCATCAGAATACAAGATCACACATCTACGGTATAAGAATACTCAATAGAAAACAACCAGAGATATTTAGAATTATAAACTCATTGTTTTCAATTCATAGTTCTGTCTATTTATGTTTGATTTCATGTTCGATCATGTATAACTAAACATTCTGTTAGTATTTAGGTTAGATGAACCCTATGTTGTTACTTTAATATCATTTGATTCTTTTATTAATGTAATTGGTTTGATTGCTTTATTATGATCTGATTACATGTTTTATTTATGTTCTAATATAACCCAAATATTGGATAACCAAATTTTATACATAGAAATTAAGAAATTTTGTTTGTGAATAAATCTACCGTAATTGGAAGGAGTTGATTGCAATCCTAGAGATAGGATGACATAAATCTTCTAGATTATGATCAAACCTAATAGAGGGATTCACAAATGTTGGATCGAAAACTTAAGCATGTAAGATTTGGCTAAAACGGTAGATTTCAAAACCTTTTTTTTAGAAATAAAATTTCAGTGGAAGCAATATAACCTATTCAACATGCCAAGTCATACATGATACGATATAAGGAAAATATTTAACATAAGAACAAGATGGTAGAATTATACCAACTTTTTTGCTACCGCTTTAACTCCTCGCCGTGCTATCCTATCCTCGACAACTTATCCTTTCCTAGCTGATGTATCCTCTTCTCGTGATTGTATCCTCGACCAATTCGATCTACCACTTGTTCTCCTTAGATAACTTAGTTAACAAGATCCTTTGGTAGGAAAGGAGAAGAAAAATTGAAGAGATTTTACCTTAGAAAAAGAAACCAAAGATGAGACACCTCTCATGCAAATTTCTGCTATCTCATGTAAGATAGGAGAGAGAGAGATAAAAATTCAACAACCTCTTGTATTCTTTTTCTCAATTTCGGTTAATCCTCAAAGAAAGAAGTGAAATGCATCCAATGCATCACATCCTTCCTTAATCAATCATAAAGAAGCTAATAAATGAGAC
>JAOQML010121674.1:0-20016 GCA_027568935.1 Erythroxylum urbanii
ATTACTTACAAAAGAATCTTGGTACCTTTTATCCAGATCCAAACTCTTTTGTTTTATTAATAATAAATATTTTCATTACCAAACTGTAACTGAAGAAGATAAAGTTACATGTAAATACACTTGCTTTCCAGGGCACTATATTTACATAACTCTAACAATAAGAACAATATGTTTACTTTAATTCAAGCTTTAATGGCATAAAATTCCTACTTCAGGCAAAAGGCACAAATTTCCTGGTTAAAAGAGGTAGATAATTGTACAAGCCTTTTCTTCAACACCATTCTAGCCTATAGGAACTACAATAAAAATCAGTACACTTAGAGATGATCAAGGTAACATTCAAAAGCACCGAACAATACTGAAGTCTATAACTTATTATTACTTTGAAGAGCTCTTCAGAACTATAGACAAATGCCACTCCTCAGCTAGAGTACCATACCAATATATTAATACTTAGTTTTGTTAAAACACCTAATCAATCTTAATTAATGAGATCACTACTGAGGAAGTGAAAAGACTTCTATTCAGCTTTAAACTAGTCAAAGCCCAAAGCCAGATGACTTTAATTTAACCTTATTTTAGTAGATTTAGGATGTAATTGTGACAAGTGGGTAATTGATTATGTACAAGAGTTATTTAGAAATAGAAAAATGATAAAATAATTGAACAAAACTTTCTTATGCCTTATTCTAAAGAATTAGCTCCTAACTCCTTACAAGATTTTCACCTTATATCTTGTTACGACATAATATACAAAATCATTAGGAAAGTATTTGCATCCACATTTAAACAAGCTTTATTCTCTTTAATTAATCCATACTAAGGAGCCTTTATAAATGGAAGGGACATTAAAGACAAACTCTTTATAGTCTAGGAATTATTCAAAGACTATACTTCCAACTCTTTAATCAAAAATTGTTCTTTCAAAATAGACTTATTCAAAGCCTTTGGTACAATAGATTATTAGTTCATCCTTAACTCTTTACATATGTTTGGTTTTCCCAATCAATTCATGAATTAGATTGAAGCTTGTATCACAACTACTTCTTTTAATGTCTTAATTAACGATAAACTATATCAAATCTTCTACAATGAAAGAGGTATAAGAAAGAGGGACCCATTGTCCCATACCCGTTCACTTGCATAAGCATATCAATAACTTGGGAAGCCTCACATACCATTATAAATGCTAGGAGCTTGGTCTTTTCTCCCGAATGTTTACAAATGAGTTACTTCTATTTTATAAGAATGATCCTTATTCTCTCTCCATTATCATCTTCTCACTATAAGAATTCTCTTCTATGTTAGGCTTAAATATTAACATAGAAAAAACTTAGTTAATAGTCTCTGCTGAAGTTTGTGGTGTTAATACTCTAACACAAATATCTGTGATACAAAGATTAGATTTACCTTTTATATAAATTGGTCTACCTATCTTCACTAAGAAGCAAAAAACTATAGAATGATAGTATTTGATTTAAATGGTGAAGAAAAGGATCAATGCTTGGTAAAATAGGGCTTTCTCTTTAGCTAAAAGGATCCAGCTAGTTAAAACATTCCTTTTCAACCTTTAAATTTAGAAGTTGCTCCCACTTAATCTTAGCTAAGGGCATTATCAAATAGTTGGAAAGGATCATCAGGAGATTTATATGATTTAGAAACTTAAGCTATTCCTATATGGCTAAAGTTAAATGGAATGAAGTATGCACTCTTAAACAAGAAGGCGGTCTTAGCATCACTTCATTTAAACTAAAAAACCATATGTTGATTATAAAAAAGATCTAGAGATTAGACACAAAAAGAAGAAATTTAAGTTAAATGGATGAAGGATGTCTTTTTTCGTTCCAATATTCTATCCGAGCATTGGAGTACCAATGTATTTTCTTGCCTTTTTTATTATAAATATCAGATGAATAATCATCTGCTTCCAGAAGATATCGAAGAATTTCTTAGGAATCCTACAAAATCTATTCGTTCTTTTTTCTCTGACAGCCAGTGACCTAAGGAAATGAAAGAATCAATTACATTTTTCATATAATCTCCTCTTTTCTGATAGACAGATTAATTTTTTTAGTTATTCTTATTCTATAACATAATAATATTCCTCTTCATATGTTTCTGTTTTTTATATGATTATGTTTATATGTTTTTGGTTTTTTAGTCACTTAATTATTTCTAAATAAATAGTTTCTAAATAAAATAAATAGAGGAAAATCAAATCGATTTGATTTTTATTATAAATTGATAAATGAATTTTTTAATAAAAAATTGATTTAACATCAACTATGCTATAACCTCAGATCGTGGGCAAGGAACGTTATGAAACTGTGCAAAAAGTTAAGCAAACTTTACAACGTTACAAAAAGCTTTAGGACATTATAGCTATCCTTGGGTTGTATGAATTGTCCGAGGAGGATCGCTTACTCACTACTTCTCACAGTACTACTTATTGAATCTTAAGGGAAATAAAACTCATTCTTGGCCCCTTATTAAGATTTTAAGATCAAGAAGCTATATTTATCCTTTTACTAAAAAATGATTAACAATAGGATCAATACTTGGTTTTAGATTGGTAATTAATGTCAGATTAGCACTTTTTACCTACTGGATGAACTCAACTCTCTCAAAAGTTGATTTCCCCCAACACAAAAGTTGCTAAAATAATCTCTAATGACTTTTGGAATTGAAATCACAGAAGAGTGATTCATTGCAATTAACTTACCCATCTACAGGCCTACTTAAGTAAAGGAAGATATTAATATCTAGACATTGGAAAATTCCCTATGTTTCTCAAACAAATCCTATATGGAATTCTTTAGATGTTTTATGCAAAACTAAACTGAAGATAACATCTTTACTTTTAATGCCCTTACTCATAATCCATATGATCTAGCTTACAACATATAATAAAAATATAATGTAAAGTAAGGAATTAGGAGTATAAGGATTCAATTATGCTCAAAAATACCTTTACTTGTTATGTCCAAATCATTTAGAGGGAAAAGAACAATCAACCCAAACTTGACAAGCATTGCCTAACAAAAAAATTGTTTTGTTGGATTATGGACATCCTTATATCCTATAACTATCACACTCAAATCAGTAGTAACATAAGGAGAGAGTGGTATTTATGACTTCAACTATAACTCCTTACTACCTATATGTCTGATTCCATTTAATTTACTCTCTTAAATGTTTTTGTTTAATCTAGATTTTAACATACTTACTTGTAATCCTACATTATTATAAAGATGCTTAGTCTACTTTTTTTTAGTATAATCCATTTAGTTTTTAAAAAATAAAATAAAACGAAGTAGCATGTTCTTTATAAAAGGTCTTTTCCAGCTTTGAAGAGTAGATATTAATTTATTAAGTGATCTAATGATTGTAGTAAATAACTTTAGTGAGCTCTAAGTTCTCTCCATTAATAAGGGGAAAAATCAAATTATTTATCTCCTTGAACGTGCACCACCTGGCAAATTGGTTCTTAACCTTGATAGGTTTAGAATCAAAGAAGTCTATTTAGGAGTTCTTATCACTATAAAGAAGCCCTATTATAATGAATTTCCTCTATTGATAGAAAAGATTAAGAAGAGGGTTTCAAGTTAGTGTAATAAAAATATCCCATTAGTTAGCATAATTAGCTTATTAACTCAGTTTTGAACAACTTCCATGTGCATTGGTCCTCTAACCTTATATTTCCTATACGCATTGTTAAAACAATTCAAAATATCATTATAATTTTTCTATGGTCAAGGGACTATAATAAGCATGTTATGGCTAAGGTAAAAATGATTGAATTAAGCATGCCTAAGAATAAAGGCAAATTGGGAGTTATCGTTAATAGGATTACAAATAGAGTCATAATGAATAAAATACTATGGAGAATTCTGGCTAATAAACAAGCGAATTGAATTAAATGGATGCATGCATACTACTTAAAAGGATCAAGTATCTAGACCATTCAACTAAGAAATAATTCTTTATGGATCATGGTTCACATACTGAGGTTAAGGAAAATAGGTAGGCATGAAATCATTCACAAAGTTAGGACTAGAGCTAACATAAGCTTTTAATTCAATAGCTAGATAGATTTTGGTCCTTCTACAGAAGCCATTGAGATAATATCTTTGTATCTATCCATCCTATAGCACACCTTAGTTAAGAAGTTATTAATAACAAAACTTATGTCTTGGAAAAGTTATTAAGGATTCTACTTTCTAATCTCCAAATAGGTTTTGTTTTTACATCTGATAAGGAAGAAAAAATAAGGTTGAATAGAACTTCTTTAGGATGTTTCTTTAATTCTTCATACAAATTACTATTGAGAACTCAAGCTTTAAGAGTTAAATGGCTTAACTTAGTTTAGTTCAACGAAGCTAAACCAAGAGCTTTAGTTTTCTTCTCGGTAGCAATAAAAAGGAGATTATCTAAAACTAATAGAATTTTATGAACATTCCATCTATATGCTCTCTTTTCACTTAAGGGTATGTACTGTTTCTTTAAACAAGACTTTTGTTAGGAAAGGAATGTTATAGATAGGTAGCCTTTTTTCTTCTATAATGAATTGGAATTGGGAAACATTGTGTACCCTTTATTAATAAATGACTATGATGGTATTCTGAAAACAACCTTCGAACGTAGATTCTCTTCTTTAGGAACTCATTGGCTTAAAAAAGGAGCAACTCATTGCTTAGAAAAGTCACCTTAAATATAGCTTAAATATAGCTTCCTCTTGGAATATACTTATTAAACAAGTTTGAATGTGCTCTAAATGGTCCACCTAATCAAACTCTATGAATATTCTTTATTTCTAGGAGAAACAACAATCCAAACATAAGATTAAACATTCTTAAGATTTTTCAGGGCTCTCAATGAATAAAGTTAAGAGCTAATTCATCCTTTCAGTAAGAGCTACTTATTTAGAATCTTGGATATCCCATCTAACTGGTCTTATCAGCAAAGAATTCCTATTCACTTATTTTGTAATTCCGATCACAATAAAAGACTAAATTACAAAGATTTCTTACCACTAATTGAAAGAATACAAAAGATAATGAGCAACTAGTGTAATATTAGTCTTTCATAGGCTAGAAAGGTTCAACTTATTAATTTAGTGCTACATTCCATGCATATGTATTAGACTTATCATCTTTATCTTTTAGAAGGCACAATCAAAATGATAAAGAGGATACTAAGATCATTTTTATGGTTTGGTGAAGTTGCGAAAAAAAGTAACAAAAGTGAAGTGGAGTGAAGTTTGTAAAATATAGAAAGAAGGACACGTAGGCATTTGTCTTATTGAACTCAGAAATAAAGTCCTTATAATTAAAAGAATATAAAGACTCCTCAAAGATAAGGAATCATTGTGAGTTTAATGGGTTCATATGCAATTCTTGAAAAATGGGATCTTCTAAAGTGTGGAACCTAGCTACAACACTTCTGGGACCATTTTATATATTCTCTGACTCAGAAACTAGATCAGGCAACACTTAAAAACTAATATAGCCAATGTAGTAAATACTAACTTCTAATTCCATAATTAGAGTATCATTAAGCCTTTAATTGATAATAATGCATATTCCAACCTCAAAGATGTTAGGTTAGCCACGTATATATGCATCACATGTATGAAAATGTAGTGGAAGTGCCAAAATCTAAATTCTGACACGATGAGAACCCCAAAAAGCCATAATCATACATGCATGCATACACATATAATAAGAACATGAAATTTAAAACTTTTTACCTTTTGTTTCTCCTTATTTCTTATTTTTAAAGCCTTTTCTTTCTCACTTAAGTGTGTAAGAACTAGTAAAAACCTTATATATATAAGTGAAGAACGCACCTATGTATCAACTGTCAAGGCTTCGGTCACACGATCATGTTCTATAAGCTATGGTCGTGGCCTACTTAAAAATAGCCATACACACTATGCTTTTCATTAAATCTTTTATGCGTGTGACCCTTAAGTTCTCGGTTATTTTAGGCACTTGAATTAACTCTTAATTCAAGCAAATCATGAAGGGTTTTATGATGCCAACTTACTAGAATATAAGTGGATTAATACATAAACTCTTTGATAGTTAATTATCTAACTTATGAATCTTTTCATAGATAATTACCGTGTAATTCATCCTTTCAACATACTATACCCTACTTGGTTCAGAGTATGGGTTATGTTTCAACTCCCACTAAACTAAATACATCACATCTAGTCCAAGTGATGTTAGTTCTTGTCCTAGGATCTCATTACTCAATGTTTCATTGAAGACCCTCTTTATGACACATAACTGCTCTAGCCGGAGACTCTTAAGCAATGACCCTAACAAGAGGCCGTGGGTATCATCTCCTTCTATTAGAAGGGGTTAATCTTTTATTGGTTACCTAATTACTTCTAATACCAATAGCTGCACACCGCCCTAAGAGTGAACTCATCTTGAAGTAACAAGGAATGAATGTCAAAGCAGAGGATTAGTATCCAAGATATACTTGAGTACCTCAAGTCTAAGGATATTTGCACTATTGCTATAATGAGATTGATCATTGACATTTGATAGATCATGTATATGATAATCTCATAGTGGGTCTTTCAATTTACTTACTACTCTTAGTAATCATCCATATGTTAACTCTAAACATCTCATGCTTACAGTTTGTGAGATTTACTGCTTGTTCAAATTCAAGGAGTATAACATATGCTAGTTTATCTAGATTAATAATGTCCTGTCGTATTAATATTATGACTAGGAATTATTTATATACTAACATAATTGCACATGACAAGAATCTCATTATCATGATCTCATTATGATTTCCTTCATGCTATGTTTTATATCATGGACTTCATTAATTTGACTTAAGATCGACATCAATTCATATATAAATGAATATCAAATTAATGAAAATTGAATTTTGTTTTATTAATCAAAATAAAGTTTGTACAAAAATGCTGAAGATGATTACCTTTAGAGTAATAATTTAAAAATCTCCCACTTGCACTAAATCTAATCGCCTTTGTATCTAACACTATAAGCGAGTACACTAGATTCAAAATTTATTTGAGTAAGTGGCTTAGTCAAAGGATTAGTGATGTTCTGATCTGTGGGCACTCTCTCTATCTTCACATCACCTTTATCAATTATCTCCCTGATCGGGTGATACCTTTTAAGCACATGCTTGGACCTCTGATAAGACTTAGTTCTTTAGCTTGAGCAATAGCCCCGTTGTTGTCATAGTACAATTATATTGGGTCTACTATGCTTAGAACCACTTCAAGTTCAATGATGAACTTCTTGATCCAAACAACTTCTTTCACCACTTTCACAGCTGCAATGTACTCTAACTCAGTTGTCGAATTTGTAGTCGCCTCTTGTTTGGAACTCTTTCAAATGACTGTTCCACCATTCAGTGTGAAAACATAACTTGACTAGGATTTGGAGTCATCCTGATTAGATTGAAAACTAGCATCTGTATGTTCGCTCACTATTAGATCTCCATTTCCATATATCAAAAGTACATCCTTTGTAACCCCACTCCATAAGGCACATTACCCGAACCTACGATTGACATTCGAGCACATGCCTTATAAAATGACGCATTAGAGCAGTCACATTCACTTGTATGGCATCATATATAAATAACACAAATAGTCAAAGATTAAACTCTTCATTTCCAGTGACAAAACATAATTTTCATTATAGTATTTCACTACATAATCTATATTTATCGTATCAAAAATAGATAAGAGTTCACTACTCTTATAACATGTTCTATAAGACATGAGAACTATACAAAAGATTCTAACTAACTCCATAATATCAGCTGACCGACCTTTGAGTCATTTCTTGATGTCTAAAAGCCAAGAACTAGACTTCTTCTAAAATGTTTTAAAAGCTAAGTTACCTCTCTCGTACCTGAAAAGACATATTACAATTTTGATGAGTTTTGTAAACTCAGTGAGCAAGCCATCATCGATGTGCTCATTTAAACCAATCATATGACAAATCACATTTTAATTCACAAACAGTTCACATAATCAATTATTGCATGTCATTTGACATTTTAGGTTCAAAACAAATCAAACAATTCACTTCATTTAATCATATAACACATATATCAATTATAAATGTGATTGCTCATAAGACTTCTCTTTCATTGTTAATTGTGATACCGGGTTCATTAAAAACTGTCCCATATCTGTTGTAGATACCAATCTCATTTTACTAGTGAGCCTACTCTTATACACATTCTGAGCTTTAAGATCTTTTTAACTAGCTACTCTGATCGCAACTACCTTTATCTGATAATTCATATCATGTAATGAAATGCTTCTAATCACATTATTTGCTGTCAATCAGTTTCATTTAGTATACACATTCACTTTCACATTTTCATCATACTTAAGTCCAACATTCAACATATTTGTTAAGAACACTTATTTCTTTTAGATTCACATTCAATGAGCACTTGCAATGCAAATCTCATTCATCAAACGCCTTAGACTAACAATGTCTGACATTAACACATTCACATTAATAATAGTTCAATAATTGAAATTTTAAGCAAATATAGACGATCTTAGTGAGAACATCTAATACCCCATTTTCCCATGCTAAGGGTTAGAACCCTAGATTACTGTATAAAAGAAATATCAATAAGAAAGTAGGAAATGCATTTCATGCTCTTGTATAACATTAACATACACACTTGTGAATAACGATTTTTATACACATTATAATTACTATATATGCACTCATTTGACATATTTTGGGTATAAATGATTTTTTTATGATTATTATGGGAATTGGGAATTTTATGTCTTTGAAAATTGGTTGATGAATCATAATTGGTGATTTAGAACTGATTTTTTACAAATGGGAGATTTATCAATTTATGTGTATTTTTAGGCTAGGAGGAATTTCAAATGACAAGACAATTGATTTATGATAGTAGAAATAATTGACAAATGGCAATAGAAATAATTGACAAGTGACATTAGGATTTATTGACAAGAATTAGGTGGCAAATGACTTGGAAATTGAGTGACAATGGACTGATTATTAAGCATTATATGGTAGTTCACGTTAATAGCTAAGAAGCAAAATTGATTAAGTGGTAAGTGTTATAACACATGTCATGACACTTACCAAGCATTTTTTTCTTGCTAATTAACCCACTAATTCCATGACACTCTTTTGTAAGACATCTTCAATTGTCTTTCACTATTAACATATGCTCTCTTCTTCATGTTCTTCATTTTTTTCACTTACGACACCTTCCTACCAACCCTGCTCTTAACATTGAGTTGCTATCATCTTTCAACACTAGCTACTCTAAGATGTTGTCTTCTTCATCTTGTTACTAAAAACCTAGCCTATTCGACTTTAGAAGATTGATGATCATGTAAAGCTTGAAAGCTAGGGTCTCATGGTGATTTAAAGAAGCTTTGAGTTAAAGAAGTAAGTAGCATATTGTTCTTCATAGTTTGTTAAATGAAACATATATGATAATGGTTTAGAGATAGAATGATCATGAAAATGATATCGATGAGTGCTAGAAAAAGTTAATAAATGAATGGAAAAATATGTTATTTTTTGGATTTATAAAAATGTGGATTTATTGTTGTTATAGAGATGAATTAGAGTGTGTTTTGAAGCTAAACTAGGATGATAGTTTAGAAATGAAGTGAAGGTGATAATAGAGTTGAATGTGTGCTGAAACATTAATGAATGTATGTGTATGTTGATGTTCTATTCTTGTGTTTATGATGAGAAATAGATTATGATTTATTTTATGGATGTTTTTGAGTTGGAATAAAGGTAAGAATGATGAGGAAATAATAAACTATGCAAAAGAGGGTTTGGATGTAACAAATAGGAGTTGAAAATCTAGAAAATGGGAAGAAGAATTGCTGAATTTTTCGAAATAACATAACCTACGATTGTGGGAATGACTCCACAACCATTGGAAGTGCAAATAAAGTGCTGGAATTGTCCTGGTGGGCTGGCAATTAATGTGTATTCTTGTCATTGTGCATGCATTGTACATAACACATAGACATATGTGTATGATTGAATACTTATGTGATTGAGCAAATTGAGTAATGTGTAAATGTGTGTATTGCATGACATAGAAACACAAATAGAAAGATAACATCCAGACATTACCAGGATGTCAAGGCAATAGCTAATTGGAGTGTATAGCGAGTAACCTAGATGTTCTCACTAAGATCGTTTATATTTCCTTAAATTTCAATTATTGAACTATTATTGATGTGAATGTGTTAATTTCGGACATTGATAGTTTGAGGCATTTGATGAATGAGATTTTCAATAGAAGTGCTTCATTAAATGTGAGTTTAAAATAAATAAGTGTTCTTAACAAAGTTGTTGAATGCTAGGCTTATGTCAGATGAAAAAGTGAAAAGTGAATGTGTTTACTGATTGAATGTGATTGATTGAATATATGTGATTTGATTGCATTTCATTACATGATATGCATGATCAAATAAAGGTAGTTGTGACAGAAGTAGCCAATGAAAAAGAGCTTAATGCTTAGGATGAGTATAAGAGCCACAGGCCCATTAATAAATTGAGCCCAGTATCCACAACAGATACGGGATAGTTATCAATGAGCATGATATCCACAATGGATACGGGACAGTTAAAAAAGCACTCAGTCACAACAATTAAAAATGAAAGTGGAGTCTCATGAGCAATTGCATTTATAATTGATATGTATGTTATATGATTGATTGAAGTGAATTGTTTGATCTGTTCTGAACCTGAAATGTGAAATGACATGCCATATTTGATTATATGAACCATTTGTGAATTGAAATGTGATCTGTCATATGATTGGTTTAAGAGAGCACATCAATGATGGCTCGCTCATTAAGTTTGCAAAACTCATCAAAATTTCAACATGGCTTTTCAGATACGAGAGAGGAGACTTAGCTTTTAAAACGTTCTAAAAGAAGTCTAGTTCTTGCTTTTTGGACATAAAAAATGGTTCAAAGGTTGGTCAGCTAAGATTGCGGAGTTAGTTAGAATCTTTTGTACAGTTCTTATGTCTTGTAGAACATGTTGTAAGAGTAGTGAACTGTTATGTATTATTGATACTGTATATATGAATTATGTAGTGAAACGCTAAAATGTAAACTGTGTTTTATCAATGGAAATGAAGAGTTTAATCTTTGATTATTTGTGTTATTTATATATGATGCCATACAAGTGAATGTGGCTGCTCCAACGCATCATTTCATGAGGTATGTGCCCAAATGTCAATCGTAGGTTTAGGTAATGTGCCTTATGGAACGGGGTTTTACATGTTTTGGTATCAGAGCATGGTTTGGCATCCAAGGGTCGTTTATAAGCATAAAGACATGATATAGCATGAGAAACTCGGATAGTAATCAAGGTTATTGTTTATTATAGGTCATCTACCATAGGTGATAAAGTTGGACAATTAGCTGACCTATAGTCTATAAAAGCTAGTAGAGAATCTTCTATACCTCGACCTAATCAAATGCCTCCGAGAATTCCTAAGAGAAAGGAAAGGAGGTATGATAAACTGAGAAAGCACGGGGTTGTGGACTTCTATGGAAGTATAGAGCCTATTGAGAATGAGGGATGGTAAGAGAGAACCAAGAGAATATTTGATTAAATGGACTGCGAGTCTGATGAGAAGTTCGACTACGCAGTCTTATTACTGCAAGTTCCAGTATACCAGTGGTAGAAGACTGTTCCAGGCAGTACCACCTGACATTGTATCTTAAAGTGGGAAGACTTCTTAAGAGTCTTCAAAGAGAATTATACGCCAAAGATTTATCTGGACAGAAAGATGAAGGAGTTTCTAGATCTGAAGCAAAGCAGTCTCACCATAGCAGAGTATAAAATATAGTTTAATGAGTTGATAGGATACGCTACTACATTAACTCCTACTGAAAAGGATAAGTGTAAAAGGTTTGAAGATGGTGAATATAGAAACAAGAATGAGGTTGTCAATTACGAATCTGAGTAGTTTTTTTGAGCTAAGAGCTGCCTCGATCCTAATTGAACAATTGTTAAAAGATGGATAAGGGGAATATAAACAAGAATTCAGAATGAAAAGACAAGGTGAGTTCCAAATTGATCCTGGTAAAAGGTTCAGTAAATGTCAGAATAAATCTTTGCGACCACCGGCTAGATCGAGATAGTCGGGGTTCAGACAGAGGGGCAGTTTTGCACAGACTAGTAGTGGATGAGGTATAGTATCTAGGAAAATGCCTAACTATGAATATTATGGTAAGAAGCTTAGTGGGGAATGTTGGAAGTTGTCAGGAGCTTACCTTCATTGTGGCTCCTACGAACATCATATTAGAGACTATACCACAGTTTACGGAGCACAGCCTGGGGTGATAGGAGGAGCAACAATTGAGACTATTGTTTAGCAGTGCAGAGCAAGTGGATCTGGAAAGAGAGGCAAAGGTAGAGGAAGAGTGAGTTCAACTAGTCTCACTGTTAGGACTGAGGTGTAGAGCAACCAACCACAGTCTTAGGCTAGAGTCTATGCGATTACTAGACAGGAGGCTCAAAACTCCCCAAATATGGTAGCAGGTATGTTGAATGTCTTTAATTTTGAAGCATTTGTATTGGTAGATCCAGGAGGCTGAAAACTCCCCAAATGTGGTAGCAGGTGTGTTGAATGTCTTTAATTTTGAAGCATTTGCATTGGTAAATCCATGATCTACACATTTTTTTATCGCATCGCATCTAGCATCTAAACTAAATTATGATAAAGAAATGTTGAATTGTGATTTAGAAGTGAGTAAGGTAGTACTACAGTGATAGGGGAAGTATGTAAAAGGTGTATAATTCGAGTTAGTTAGGCAGAGTTGGAAGTTGATATGATTGTATTACAGTTAAGCGACATAGTTCTCATCCTAGGTATGGATTGGCTCACTACTTATAGGGCAGTAATGAATTGCTATACTAAGGAGGTAATACTTGAATCTCCTAATTAGCCAAGAGAGATATTTCGAGGTGTTAGTCAAGCAATGCCAACCAGATTAATCTCATTCATGAGTGCTTTGAGATTGATTTGAAGTGGATGTGAGGCTTATTTGGCCCACGTGATTGATACATGTACTGAGCATACAGTATAGGATATTCCTACTGTTAGGGATTTCCTGGATGTGTTTCCTGTAGAAATATCTAGTTTAATCCCAGATAGAGAAATAGAGTTCATTATTAACTTAGTTTCAGGTACTGCTCTTATATCTATTTCTTCATATAGGATGGCACCTGTAGAACTGAAGGAACTTAAGGTTCAATTATAGGAGTTACTAGAAAAGGGTTTTATCAGACCTAATGCATCATCATGAGGAGCTCCTGTCATATTCATGAAGAAGAAAGATGGAACTTTGAGACTGTGTATCAATTATAGGTAATTGAATCAGGTGACAATGAAGAACAAGTATCCGTTGTCAAGGATTGATGACTTACTTGATCAGTTACAGGGAGCTCAGGTGTTTACTATGCTAGACTTGAAATCAGGGTACTATCAATTAAAGATAGCAGAGGTTAATGTACTAAAGAGTGCATTTAGAACTAGATATAGGCATTTCAAGTTTTTAGTGATGCCGTTTGAGTTAATAAATTCCCCAGCTACTTTTATGGCTTTGATGAATAAGGTATCCAACCTTATTTAGATCATTTCATGATTGTGTTCATTGATGACATTCTGGTGTATTCAAAAAGTAGAGAGGAACATGCTAAACATTTGAGGTTAATCCTATAGATTATGAGAGAAAAACAATATTATGCCAAGTTTAGTAAGTGTGAATTTTGGCTTGATCAAGTAGTATTCTTAGGTCATATAAAAACTAGATAAGGCATACAAATTGATCCAAAGAAAATAAAAATAGTGATGAAGTGGGAAGCTCTCAGAAATTGATTAAGAATTATATAGTAGTTAACGTTAATAGTTAAGTAGCAAAGTTGATTAAGTGGTAAGTGTCATGACACATGTCACCACACTTACCAAGTATTTTTTTCTTACTAATTAACCCACCTATGCTGTGACACTCTTTTGAAAGACATCTTCAATTGTCTTTCACTTTTACCATATGCTCTCTTCTTCATCTTCTTTACTTTCTTCACTTATGACACCTTCTCACCAACCCTACTCTTAACATTGAGTTGCTATCATCTTTCAACACTAGCTACTCCAAGATGTTGTCTTCTTCATCTTTTTACTAAAAACCTAGCCTATTCTACTTTGAAAGATTGATGATCGAGTAAAGCATAGAAGCTAGGGTTTCATGGTGATTTGAAGAAGCTTTGATTTAAACAAGTAAGTAGCATATTGTTCTTCATGGTTTGTTAAATGAAACATATATGATGTTGGTTTAGAGATAGAATGATCATGAAAATGATGCTGATGAGTGCTAGAAAAATTTGATAAATGAATGAATAAACATATTCTGTTTTGGATGTATAAAAATGTTGATTTAATAGTTGTTGTAGAGATGAATTAAAGTGAGTTTTGAAGCTAAAGAAAAGGCTAGTGTAGTGTCTTGAAATGAGAAGAACTAGGATGATAGTTTATAAATGAAGTGAAGCTGATAATGAAGTTGAATGTGTGCTGAAACATTAATGAATGTATATATACCTTGATATTCTATTTTTGTGTTTATGATGAACAATATTATGATTTGTTTTATAAATGTTTTTGAGTTGGAATAGAGGTGAGAATGATGAGGAAATGATAAACTATGCATAAGAGGGTTTGGACGTAAGAAATAGGGGTTGAAAATCTAGAAAATAGGAAGAAGAATTGCTAGATTTTTTATAATAACATAACCCATGATTTTGGGAATGACTCCATAATCATGGGAAGTGCAAATAAAGTGCTGGAATTGTTCTGGTGGATTAACCCACAATCGTGGGAAGTCATCTATGATCGTGGGAAAGGCCATTAACATGTATTCTTCTCTTTTAATTGATGTTTCGAATCAACTAATGCTAAGGTACTTTCCTATGGTGCATTTAGGCTTGAAATCAACTCAGTTTGATGCTTGATTAGGTGATTAAATGTTTGATACGTTTAGGATGATAATAAAGGTTATAACTTAACCATGGATGGTTGATATCAATGAAATAAAATATGGAAATTTAGAGATTTTATAGGAATGAAAATGATCTTATAAATGCTAATGAGATTCAAAGGAGATGAATGATGTGTATTAAGTAAAGATGAATGAAAATTTAGATATTATGTGAACTTGTAACATTATAATTACATTGGTGAATGATTGATTGATGAACTTAGATTAATAAAATATTCTTAAGGTATAAACCTAAGTTCAAATTAGACATATGCAAGTGATAAAGGTTGAATGATCAAGAAATGTGATTAAGGATACATACCTAAGATTGTCATTAAGCATGCATTGTACATAACACATATACATATGTGTATGATTGAATACTTATGTGATTGAGCAAAATGAGTAACATGTAAATGTGTTTTGCATAATATACTCAAATAGAAAATCAACATCCAGACATTGTCGGGATGTTAAGGCAATAGCTAATTGGAGCGTACAGTGAGTAACCTAGATGTTCTCACTAAGATAGTTTATATTTGCTTAAATTTCAATTATTAAACTATTATTGATGTGAATGTGTTAACTTCGAACATTGATAGGCCAAGGCGTTTGATGAATGAGATTTGCATTGGAAGTGCTTCATTGAATGTGAATTTGAAAGAAATAAGCGTTCTCAACTAATTTGTTGAATACTGGGCTTATGTCTAATGAAAAGGTGAAAAGTGAATGTGTTTAGTGAATGATTATGAGTGATTGATTATATGTAATTTGATTGCATTTCATTACATGATATGCATGATCAGATAAAAGAAGTTGTGATCAGAGTAGCCAGTGAAAAAGAGCTTAAAGCTCAGAATGGGTATAAGAGCCATAAGCTCAACAATAAAATAAGCCCAGTATCCACAACAGATACGAGACAGTTAAAAAAGACACTCGGTCACAACAATTAACATTAAAAGTGGAGTCTCATGAGCAATTGCATTTATAATTGATTTGTATGTTATATGATTGATTGAAGTAAATTTTTTGATTTGTTCTAAACCTAAAATGTGAAATGACATGAAATATTTGATTATGAGAACCGTTTGTGAATTGAAATGTGATTTGTCATATAATTGGTTTATATGAGCACATTGGTGATGGCTTGCTCCCTGAATTCGCAAAACTCATCAAAATTGCAACGTGACTTTTTAGGTATGAGAGAAGAAACTTAGCTTTTAAAACGTTCTAGAAGAAGTCTAGTTCTTGCTTTTTGGACATTAAGAAATGGCTCAATGGTCAGTCAGTTGAGATTGTGGATTTAGTTAGAATCTTTTATTTAGTTCTCATGTCTTGCAGAACATGTTGTAAGATTAGTGAACTCTTTTGTATTTTTGATACTCTATATATGGATTATATAGCGAAATGCTATAATGTAAATTGTGTTTTATCAATGGAAATGAGGAGTTTAATCTTTTACTATTTGTGTTATTTATATATGATGCCATACAAGTGAATGTGACTGCTCTAACACATCATTTTATGAGGCATGTGCTTGAATGTTAGTCGTAGGTTGGGGTAATGTGCCTTATGGAGCAGGGTGTTACATCCTTAGTCCTTCTTAAGTACTTTAGGATATTCTTAATTACCACCTAGTGACATTAACTAAGATCTGATTGATATCTACTCCTAACACTTAGAGCAGACGATATATCGAGTCTTATACATAACATAACATACATGATTGATCCTATTGTCGAAGCGTATGAAATCATACTCATGCGAGTCCTCTAATCTTGCATCTTGGGATATATGGATTTTGAGAGTTTTATCCCATGAGTCATAGGAAGAAACCCTCTTTTGAACTGCTCCATGCTAAACCTCTTTAGCACTTTATCTATATATGTCGACTGTGAAAGACCTAGAAACTTCCTTGATTTGTCTCTATAGATTTTATTCATGTTATATAAGTTGCTTCTTTATGGTATTTCATTGAAAAATTCTGGGACAACCAAAATTTGACTGATTGCAAACTTGAGACATCTTTCATATTAGTAATATGTCATCCACATATAACACAAGGAATATGATAGCACTCCCATTAACCATTTTATACACACAAGGTTCATTAGGATTTTTTGAGAAACCAAACTCTTTGATTATCTCATCAAATCGAATATTCAAACTCCTAGATGCTTGCTTCAATCCATAAATAGATTTCTAAAGCTTGCATATCCTTTTGCCATTTTTGGATATGAAGCCCTCAAGTTGTGTCATATACACATCTTCAACTAGGTTTTCGTTCAGGAAAATCATCTTCACATCCATTTTCCATATTTCATAATCATAATTAGTAGTAATGGCTAGAAGTATTCTAATAGATTTAAGACATCTTTCTTATTAGTAATATGTCATCCACATATAACACAAGGAATATGATAGCACTCCCACTAACCATTTTATACACACAAGGTTCATCAGGATTTTGTGAGAAACCAAACTCTTTGATTATCTCATCAAATCGAATATTCCAACTCCTAGATGCTTGCTTCAATCCATAAATAGATATCTAAAGCTTGCATATCCTTTTGCCATCTTTGGATATGAAGCCCTCAAGTTGTGTCATATACACATCTTCAACTAGGTTTTCGTTCAGGAAAATCATCTTCACATCTGTTGTCCATATTTCATAATCATAATGAGCAGCAATGGCTAGGAGTATTCTAATAGATTTAAGCCTGGCTACAAGGCTAAATGTCTCATCATAGTTAATTTCTTATCTTTGACAATATCCTTTAGCAACTAGTCTTGCTTTATAGGTATTCACATTACCATCCATACTGATTTTCTTCTTAAAAATCCACTTGTACCTTATGGATTTTAGCCCTTTGGGTTAGTTAACCAAAGTCCATACTTGGTTTTCATACATAGAATCCATTTCAGACTTCATAGCTTGAATCCATTTTTTAGATTTGGAACTCTTCAGAACCTCTTCATAGGTTGTAGGCTAGTCGTCTTATATAAGTAATACGTCATTTTGTTTAAGTCTTCTACAATACGTCATTTTGTTTACTTACAAGAAATCCATATCACTCTGGAACATTGCATATCCTACTTGACCTACAAGCATTTTGTGTGTCAGAAGATTCAACTGTTGTCTCATCTCTGTAAACAACAATTTCAGGTTTAAGTAGTTGATCTGTGTCTGTTTGAGCATCATGAACTTCATCAAGTTCAACTTTGCTCCCACTATATTCTCTTAGAAGAAACTTTTTCTCTAAAATGAAAGTATGCTTTGAGACAAAAATCTTTTGCTCTAAAGCATTATAGAACTGATATCTAATTGTTTCCTTAAGATATCCTATGAATAGATATTTGTTGGATTTTGCTTTAAACTTGTTTGATTGGATCTGCTTTATGTAAATCGGGCAACCCCAGACTTTCATATGAGAAAGATAGGGCTTTTTGTTAGTCCATAACTCATATGGAGTAACTTGAACTGCCTTTGAAGGGACTTTGTTTATCACATAAACAGTAGTCTCGAGTGTATAACCCTAAAAAGATTTTAGTAGATTGGCTAAGCCCATCATTGACCTTACCATGTCTAACAAGGTTAGGTTTCTTCAGCCATACCATTATATTGTGATGTGTAAGGTGGAGTCCACTGGGATACTATCCCATTATCTTCGAGATAAGTTAGTAACTCCTCATTTAAGTATTCACAACCTCAATTTGATCGAAGTATCTTAATACTTTTACCCAGTTATTTCTCTACTTCATGTCTAAATTGTTTGAAAATTTCAAATGCTTCAGACTTGTATCTCATTAGATACACATATCCATATCATGAATAATAATTAATAAAGGTAATGAAGTACACAAAACCACCTCTGGCATGAATGGACATCAGACCACATACATGAGAATGTATTAGGTGTAATAACCTATTCACTCGTTCACCCTTTCCTTGAAAAGGTAATTTAGTCATCTTGCCTAATAAGTAAAATTCACACGTGTCTTATGATTCATAATCAAAAGACCACAAGCTACCACTCTTGCGTAGCTTAATCATGCGTTTCTCACTTATATGGTCAAGTCGATGATGCCAAAAGTAAGATGATTTTAAGTTATCTCGTTTTTGTCTTTTATTGTCATTGATATTTAAAAGTGGACTACACATATCTAATATGTAAATATCATTGCACAATGTAGCAGTACCATATAACATTTCATTCAACTTAATTAAACAACCATTGCTTGAAAAAGTTAAATGAAATTTTGCTTTATTAAGTCACAACAGATAGATAATAACAATTATCCAAAATTAGCTCTAATCTATAAGGAAAATACAAAACATATGTTCCTATGACTAATGTAGCAACTTTTACTCCATTTCCCACATGTAAGTCCATCTCTCCCTTCTTGAGCAGCGGTCTACTATCCCTGATACCCTATAAATCAACACATATGTGTGAGCCATATTTGGTATCTAATACCCAAATGTTATGATCAAAAATAGTATTAACCTCAATGACGAACAACATACCTGAAGTAGACGGTGGGGCATCTAATGCCTTCTTTTGCTTCAACAACTCTAGGTAAGCTTGGCAATTCCTCTTCTGATGTCCTTCCTTGTTGCAATGGAAGCATATCCCCTTTGAAGTTGTCTCCTTCGCCTGCTTCTTAGCTACACCTGTAACATCCCGTTACCTATGGGAGGTTAGAATAGTAAATATGAGTGATAAATGAAAGCTTAGAGATGCATTTTTATGTTCATGGATAATATGACATGCTCATACAAGTGAATAGTGAACTTTTCTGCACATGAATTTAAGTGTATATACATTCATGAATAATTTCGGGTAAAATTGGAGTGAATTGTGAATTTTTGAGAATTTTGAATGTTTCTGCATTGAAAATATTATTGGTTAGTAGAATTATGA